>CABHPP010107007.1:0-49588 GCA_902168425.1 Peromyscus attwateri
ATAATCAATATTTAAAATGTGCTGCCTAAAAATGCTTTTAGATCGTTACTGAAAATTTCTGAATATTAGGTCATTTCAAAGAACAAAAGGAATACCATAAAACACGGCCAAACGCTAAACAGATATGAATGCTAAAAGTTTAACAGTAGGGGTTACTAGTTAATTATTCCCTTTACTAAATAGAGGTAATTGTGTATATATATATATATATATATATATATATTCCACATAATAAATATTAGAGCATCTATTATCATTTTAAATTCAAATGGTCCAAATTGTCCAATTGTTCCAGGACCCATGTTCACCAGGAAGTCAGACCTTTACCAAAGGCAATTTTGACTACATGTTAGAATTTTCCTGATACTTTGTGATATAGGTAAGAGCATAGAAATACACAAACCTTGTCTTTAGGTCTTTTGGTCTTGCATTTTGAGAGAGTTATATAAATAAGACAAAATTCCACAAGGAGCATTGAACCAAAATTAGGAAAATATTAACCTTAAGGTAGATTTTTATACATTCATATCTCATTTTCAAAAATTATTAAAATTTGCAAAAATTTCACAGAACAATGAGAATTTTCCTATTGCTTCTGTAATAGAAAACATTGATAAATATACAGAACTCACTCTATTTGTGAAAATTAAAAGAAAATTATAGATGCATGATTATTGCCTAAGAAATACTATTCAAAGCTATAGTAAAAAAGGAAAAAGATCTTTTGTGATGAAACAATTTCAGAATTTTGTATATTTTCGTAGTTCAGCTGAAAAAACTGCTTATCTTAAAAGTATGAGAAAAAAAAAACAGAACATTGTATTATTGAAGAACAAAATATCATCCAGGATCTCGGAGTCTTTGACTTAAGCTCTTAGGTAAAAAATCATAGGCATCTCTCAGAAATATGGCAGTCACGTTGTCCTTTTGAATAACTGTGAAGTAGGCTTACACCACCAATTCTTTCAATAAAATGTTACCTTACCAATCAGCTTTTTGCAAACTGAATAGTTTGTTTTCCAAAATAATACAGTTTAGATCAAAATAAAATGGAGCGTTTTCAATGGTTTGGTCTTTACTAACGTTATCTTTCTGGGTTCCTGAAAATGTCTTCCTCCTTGATAAAATATAATTTTATAGAAAAGATTCTTAATATGTTTATATCCCCCAAAATTTCTATAGAGAAGTCTACCTCTGTGCACAATTGTACAAATACGAGTTGCCTGGCAGAAACACTCATGGTAAAGTGTGATGATATTATATTTGTATGTTAATAAATAAAGTTTGCCTGGAGCTCAGAGGACATAGCTAGCCATAAACAAAAGTTAGTCGGTGGTAGCACACATCCTTAATCTGATCACATGGCAGGCAGGGTGTTTGTGTGTTCAAGGACACAGCCAAGCGAGGTGACACATGCCTTTAATCCCAATACCAACCATAGAGACCTGGAGGTTTGTACAGACAGGCAGTGACAAGGAAGTGAGGTAGCTGGGCTAAGAGCCAATGAGAAGACAGAACAGCAGGGCAATAAAGGCACAGGTTAGACAGGAAGAAACAATTCTTTTGGGGAAGCTATGGCAGTGTCATGAGCTAAGGTTGGCTGGTGGCTATTTCTCTGATCTCTACAGCTTTCTCCCCTGTATTTGGCTCTGTGTTTCTTATTTAATAAGACTGTTCAGAAATTTGTCTACAGTAAAGTATTCATTATAATTTGCAGTTTTGGGTGTCTTCTGTCCAGAGTAGTGGGCAGAGAAGCATGGCAGCAGGAACATGGGCTGGAATATCTAGCCTTTGTGGTAGATTAGAAAGGAAAGGTCATGGCAAGAATAAGCGCCCAGCCAGACCTGATGTCCAAGGACCTATCACTAAAAAATGGCTTCTGTCTGCTCTGTCCCACCTTGTAAGGATTCTAAGGCCTCTTGAAACAACACCACCTCTTTGGAAATTGGAATTTAACATATGAGACTATGGGGCAAACGAAAGCATGATGTTACTTGTTGATTGACAATTCAAGTAGTACTGCATTAGGCAGAGCCATGTGAGTGAGCAACTTTTGAAGGGACTGGAGGATTACAAAAAAAAAAAAAAAAGAAAAAGAAAACACAAAGAAATGATTGTCTGAAAATTAAAAGACAGTCACCCCCACCCCTTTGCTGGCACAATGATCTCCATTTTTCTTTTTCTAAAACTGGAAGACAACGAATTTCTGTTGTTTAAGGTAACTTGTCCAAGGCATATTGTGGCAGAGTAAGATAGCACAGTATGTTACAATGATAACATATTACCATTTTATTAGCCTAAAAATAAAACAAAATAAAAAAAAATAAAGCAGGACAACCCTAGGTTATAGTGTGTAGACACTGTAGATTTCGTTTTAATCTTATAAACAATTTACTGTGTTAATTTTAAGACAAAAATTATAATCCATGACTAGCTCACAGGGAAAAGGAAAATAAAGAAGTCCATATTTGAGAAGCAAGTGAGTAGCAAAGTTCTGAAGAGTGGACAAATGTGCCAGCTTCATCCAAAATCGTTCAAGCATAACTGGATCAAAGATAATATGCAGAACAGTGCCTTTGGTAGGAGACCGCAGGACCAGACGGCGTTAGGTGGACTCGCGCCAGTTCTGAACACTGCAGCTGACAGGAATTATCTCAGCAGTTCAATTGCTGTTCTTTCCAACTTTTCTTCCATATTAATGTCTACATAAGTTTCCAAACTGCCCAAATGTCCCTTGCGGAGGACTGATCTTTCTAAAATCAAAGTGAAATGAAAAGTCTACAAAGAACCGACAGAAATTGCAAATCAAATCACAACTAACTTTATAAATTTCATTTCCTGTTTTTTTACCAGGTCTGTTTAGTGGTATAATAATGAGAAAACAGAAATTGAAGATTAAATGTTTTCTTCACAATGCATTTTCAGTAGAAAATACCATGGATACTATTTTGGAAGATTATATAAATGGCCTCATCTACTCAGATGTTTCTTTATCCCTGACAGGAATAAGCTATTCTTCTAGCACACAGTGGGAATACAACTCTCCTCCAAGACATGCTTAAAAAATCATAAATTTAGAGTATGCATTCTACCTTTATTTTATATAAAGACAGCAGCATTTATCATCAAAGCATATGAAAATAGAATTCTTTTCTATACTTGTACATAAAATTTATTACATTTTACTATATAAAAGCATCCTAATTGAATCTTTGCAACTTTATTACATTATTTGATAAAATTTTAAAATTCATTTCTAACATATTCTCAAATTGTTTTTATGTTATGTTTACTTTACTATAATAAAATCCATGAGAGAAACTTTGTTGTTGTTGTTGTTTTTGAAACAGGGTTTCTCTGTGTAGCTTTGTGCCTTTCCTGGAACTCACTCTGTAGCTCAGGCGGGCCTCAAACTCACAGAGATCCACCTGCCTCTGCCTTCCGTGTGTGGGATTAAAGGCTTGTGCCACCATCGCCTGGTGAGAGAAATACTTTAAAAGCAGGAAAGATTTGGATTGACTCACAATTTCAAAACTTTCAGTCTAAGATTTTATGATCCGACTACTTATGGTAGAGAAATGAAAAATATCAAGTTTGTGGGAACATATTTGGACTGAGTTTGCTCATTAAACAAGCAACAAAGAAATCAATAGACAAAGGATCAGAGAAACAAATTTTACTCTTCAGAGGCAAGATCTAGTTAGCATCTTCATCATAATAGCCCATTTGTGTCATTTTAACCTACTGATTAGATATCACCTTCATGATCCCATAGTTTCTCAACAGCACCCAATGGTGGGAGTCTCAGCCTTCAGGACGTATACAGTTGTAAAGATTGCATGGTTGTTAGACCATTCAAAGTAATATTTCACTATCATCTTGTAAATTGATAATGACATATTTTTGTACCAGAACATATTGTAATAAAATCTTAAAAAGTTATCGATGTAAGTTTTTAGACAGGGAATATGTAACTGGTCTGTGTGTTTTCAGAACCACTCAGCATGTTTTTTTGTTTAGCTCATGTTTAGACAATCATATTGCTGAGACTTTGTGGGTCTTCTGACATTCCTCGCAGAAAGAGTCCTATAGAAACCTCTCTGAAACTCTGGGTCTTTCAGTATTTCCACCCCCTCTTTTACAGCATCCCTGAGCCTTACGTGAGAGAGGTTCTTGTAGATGTTTCTGTTGGGACTAGGATCCACAACTCTGTTTTAATTGGTTGTGATTTTCCGTAATGGTCTCTAATTGTTGCAATGTTTTCCTTTGCAAAGGGTGAAGATTACTCTTATGTGTAGGTGTAAGGACATATTTCTAGAATGTAGTTAAGAATTATGCTAGTATAGCAAAGAAGAATTTGTAGGGTCTATATCTTTAGTTTCTTGTGTTACCTCCCTTGGTAAAATATAGTGGGCTTGATTCTTTATGTATATAAATATGTGTGTGTGATTTGGTTTTTATGAAACAGGTTCTTGCTATGTATCCCAGGCAGATAACACTCCTGCTACCATCTCCAGAATGATGGAATCCCAAGTATGTACCACCATGTCTAGGACATTTGTCCAATGTATTTATTTTATTGACTTTCAATTTTTTTGTTTTATTTTGGTTTGTAAAAAATGGGCCTGGAATTCACTATTTAATTCAGAGTAGACTCAAATGCAGTTGTCTTACCTCAATCTCCAGAGTACTAGAAATACGGATGTGTGCTATCTCACCCAGTAGTTTGTCCACTATAGCTCACATCGAGGCCAATTAGCATTCAAAACAATAGTATAATTTCATCTTAAGTTCTCATGTCAATTAAAATATCACTTCAAATTTATCTTAAGTTTTAAATATATAAATATTTATATAAATATATAAATATTCTCATATCGAGTATCTAAACAGTGTACAAGGGCAGAATTGTACTCTGCTCACTTAAACTATCTTACTATAAAAGTAGAATATATCAAAGCCAGGGATTTGACACTTGTGGTCTTTTTCTTTTGATGAACTAGGAAAAAACAGTTTTAGAACATTTTTACATCTACAGGAAAAAAATCTATAAACATATATTTGGGTATGTATATGGTCTTATAAAGATATATAAGTGTGTATTAGAGATTAAACTGAAAAAATATATAATACAACATAGTGACTTTCATAATGATGTTTCATATATCTGAAAACAACTAAAATTGTAGATTTTTCTTGGTACTATCTCAATAATGAACTAAGATAATATCATGAGATTAGTTTGCATCAGACATTCCACAGTGAGTACATGTGTCATATCATTAGGTGTCCAATTTTCATCTGTATCATTAATCTATTCATTTGTGTATATGAAGTAATCTTCAAAGGTTTTTAAAATTCCCATGAATAAAAGTATCTGAAAATACACTATTTTTTGTATGTTTAAAATGACTTAATTGTTCCTTTGTTAGCTCCAATTCTTCAGAGACTACTATTTCCTAGTTATCTTAACCAACTGTGTTTAGAATTATTTTTCATTTCCTCACCCTGCATCATATAAAGATAAGGTTCTCAATAATAAATTAACTGTGAAACGTGCATTTTCATGCCAAATTTAATGTAATATAATGAAGTTCATATTATGTTTCCATGTCTAAACTCTCCCTCAGGATCATGGTGTTATGACAGAGTGTTGAGGAACTGGTCTGCTTCTGGGGATTCAAATCAAGCACTTCATACAATATTTTCAGAAAACCAATAATACTCAATAATACTTAATGGCATATGATACAGTTTTCTTCTAGAATTTGACTCAGGACTTCTGTTTTATTATCATTTCCAATGAATAAGTTACACATATCATTTCATAACATTACTTATGAAGTTTTTTTTTTACAACATTTTTTCCCAGTTTCTCTAAATTTCATATTCTAATCTTTATGGAACTAACTACCTAAAATGCTAGTAGGAATGAATAGTAGGACAAAGTATTAAATTTTCTTTTATTTGTCAGCTGAAGTAACCTTGTATTTTAGATACAATTTTCTAAAACATGCAGATTGCATCCTTAATTCTTACATGATAGAGACTCACAGATTTCATATTAAGCACATAATTTTTTAAAGCTAGCTAGAAGAAAGTAAGAAGAAAAGATTTTCATTTTTGGTTTTGGAAGTCTTTGTTTTAGAAAAAATGCAATCCCACTGGAAGGTTAGCAGTATATTCTGCATTCAAGATGAGAACCAAAATAAGAAGTACTATGGGGCAAATAGCTTCATGATCTTCCAGAGTCTATCATCTCAAACCTGTTGAAGACTTGAGGTACACAGAATGCGCTTCTAATCAATCTATAACTGGATATATAGAAATGATCATCCTTGGTTAATCGGTCAAATATAACTGCACATATAATGTCAGACTGTTGAGGGAACATGAAAAAGGAGAATGATGAATGTTATGTTACATTTTTCCAAATACACTTAAAGCTTTAAATATCTGTGAACACTGGTAAGTGTTACTTTAGTTGGTGTTTTCTTATACTTTTGGCTCTTTGCTCCTTGACTCTTTTGGGGGGCCCGTCACCCAGTTCCCAAATAAATACACACAGAGACATATTCTTAATTATGAATGCCCAGCCTTAGCTTAGCTTGTTTCTAGCTAGCTTTTCTTAACTTAAATTGTTCTGTCTACATTTTGTCTCTGGGCTTTTACCTATCTCTATTTCTGCATACCTTTCTTTATTTCTTACTCCTTGGCTTGCTGTGTAGCTGGGTGGCTGGACCCTGGAAGTCCTCCTCTTGCTCCTAGATTTTCCTTCCAAATTTCTCCTTCCATTTATTCTCTATGTCTACCAGCCTCACCTATCATGTCTCTCTGCCCAGCTATCAACAATTCAGCTCTTTATTAGACCAATCAGGTATTTTAGACAGGCAAAGTATCACAGATTCAGAGTTAAGCAAATGCAACATATCTTACAATAATATTCCACAACATTTATTTTAAAGCATGAGCTTTATTTCAGAAAAGTTTATTAATTTACCTAAAACTGAAAAGGAAACAACTCTCAAAGACAAGATTCAAGTTTAGCAATGACTGCTCCAAATTGTTTATTTTGCTGATGCAACCAATGATTTCTTTAAACAGTTATTTGATTTTAAGAAGTCTGCTAAAATAAAGATAAACAGATGTTATATTTTCAACTTGTGTCAAAACAATAACACATGCATAATGAGTAATGAATTTTTCTAAAAATATGATCACTAAAAAATTTTTTTAAAGTACAAACTGGTTCTATAACTGAATTGTATTTACGTTAACAATTTCCATAAATGCTGAGTATAATGGGAATTGAACATCAACAATTATTTACCATTTCACATATACCACCTCATACACTCCTATAATTAGGAGACACTTTTATACTTGCAAGCTGAGACTCTTCACTGAAAGCTGCATTAGTTGAGGTTCTAAAGAGAACTAAAACTAATAGAATAAATTGAAAGCTAAAGAGCTAAATGAGTGAGTATGTAAATAGCAGATTCATAGATAGTCAGAATACAGATAGAAAATAGATAATATATAAGCTATTGATTGATATATAATATAGAAATAATAAGTGGATAATAGATTTTATATATATATATATATATATATATATATAAACAGATGACAGAAAAAGAGAGAGGAGGGGGCATAGGCGATCATGAATGGCTTATATCATTGTGGAGGTTGTGAATTTTCATGATCTGCTTTGTATAATAATCTAGAAACTCAGGAAAAGAGATATATAGTTACAGTCCAAAAAATTGCTTTCTTCCATAGGCAAAGGATGTCCTTGCTTAAGCAAGGAGAAAAAATTCAAACTTTCTCTGCCCTTGATCTGTGCTGTCCCTCAGCATTTTGGATTACATATTTTCCACACTCTTGATGGCAGGTCTTCACTCAATGCCATTCTCTTACAGGAAAAACTTTAAACAATACTTTAGAACCTATTTGACTATCCCATAAGCTAGTCAAATTGACACATAAATTAACCTTTACATGCGCTATTACTGTGCAATCTGTGAATGTTTCAAGAACATAAGCCAGTGTTTAGGAAAAGTGAAGAGAAGTGACTTCCAAACTGCTGATGGGCTAGAATTAATGCATGCCTAGGAAAACTGCAAGAAACAGAAACAAATTCTTTGGTAAGATAAGAAGCATTTGCCACAAGTACAGAGGAAATTCCTTAAAATACCACTTCACATGATCAAAGGCACCAATTTTCTCACCACTTGGATGTCACATGTTCCCATGAGTGGCAAGAAATAATACGAAGGCATGTTCAGTTATGAGATGGATTCTGAAGACAGCCTCAAAGTGCTCATCTGTCTCCAAGGTTTATTTCCATAAACCCCTGTGTCTCGTTAAAGCAGGTCTTAACACCACATCATTTTCATTTTGTTTTGATTTTGTTTTGATTTGAAATAGAATTGCATCACCTCTCACTTTTCTCCCTCCAGCCCCTCCAAGTTACCCTCCCTTGATCCCTCTCATGCTCTCCACCCTTAAGTTGATAGCCTCTTTTTTAATTAATTGTATTTGTTACATATTGCATAGTACTTTCTAGAACCATAGAAGCTCGATCACAGGAAAGAGACTTTCAAGCCAGATTCAGCTCCAGTCATCGGAGCCCTGTGTTCTAACTTTGTGGTATCTTCATCAATAAAGGATGACTCTCAACCCAAGAGGGTAAACCAAGAGCTACACTGATTGTATATATCATTGGAGGAGTCTGTTATACTGTCCTGATCAACCCTTCAAAAAGAGGTTCCTTATGCCTGGTACTGAGGTTTTTGTTAGTGGGGAGCATTGCTATTCCAAGTGGCTTAACTACCTTTCATAGATGATATAGATGAGACAGAGGTAGAAATAGAGACAGAGATAGATAGATGATGATGATATGATAGAAAGATAGATGATAGGTATGTATACGCATACATATCTATGTATTTTATCTATTATGCACAGTTTTATGTAAATATAAAATAATATGATACTTGAGACTTAGCAAGCAACCTTGATAATATTTGTACCTGCTTCTCCTTCTGTATTGTCTTTCTTCCCTCCTTGCATGTTGAAGCACCCTTCCAGTTATTCTATTTTCCATTTCATATCACCTGTATCCTACTATAAAACTGCTAGAAGAAAACATAGGGAGTACCATACAACATATCAGTACAGGAATGGACTTTCTCAATAAGATTCCATTTGCCAAGGAATTAGGGCCAACAAGTCAATAATGGAGTCCTCATAGAACTCATTGTCTCTGTACAACTAAAAAAACAATCACTGGAGTGAGGAAAAAGACCACAGAATCAGAGAGAATTTTTTTTACAGCTATACATCTGAGAGGGGATTCATATGCAGAAAATTTAAAAATTGAAATACCTCAAAAATTATTCAAGGAAGCAAGTGACCCAATCAAAAAATGGGCCACAGTCCCAACTGATACATCTACAAAATATCCACACATCTAAGGCTCAGACAATATGGAAGGCAGGCCAGAAACATCGTAAAAACCAGATCAGAGACTTTTCTGTAAGAATGCATCTCCTAGTAATATCAGAAGCTACACTCATAGAGTTTGACCAGAATGACTGCCCAAAAGTAGGCTGAACAAAGATGGCAACAATGAATTTTCCAAAATGATAAAGAGAAGCTGTAAGACCTTAACCCTACAGAAAGAACTATAGGCAACTGAGGGAGGTTTGATTGGGGAGAGGAGACCTTCCCCAGGGAATACCACTTTAATTTGTTGTACAGTGCTAAAGAGTCAGCCTTGAAAATATGCACATAATTAACATTATATGGAATGAATCATTGATAAATGTGAATATTTGATTTGTATATTGTAGTTTAACAGGCCCATAGGGTCGAGGAAATTGGCTCAGACCAGTTGCCAAGGCATGCACATACTATACTCCTTATGAGCCAACCTGGAGTCTGCGTAAGGGCCTAGCAACAGGAGCTATCAGAGTTTCTGGTCATTATCAGAGGTCCTGGTTACTGTCAGAGTTCCTGATAGTACAGAATCTGCCTGAGGGCCTAGCAACAGTCATTGTCAGAGTTCCTGATCATGCCCAGCCAATGAGAAATGACCACACAGACTGGGTGCTGGGAGGAGCGTATTTAAGGCCTTCCCTGTTATTGAATAAATGAGTTCATTATTTGCCTTCAACAGACTCCAGGTGTCCATGCGGCTGACTCCATGCCTTCTCACCCTCTCCCCTGAGGGAGTCATTAGAATCCAAGCAACAGCATATCCTGGATATTTTGTGTTAACTCTTAAGATCTGCCAGAATGGACTGAATGAGTATATTTAGGAATATCTATATCTATATAGATATATGCATGTATGTACATATATATATATATGTGTGTGTGTGTGTGTGTGTGTATATGTATGTATGCAATAGCAATTAGTAAAATGTAGGACATGAATTTGAAGGAGGCTGAGGAAAAGTATGTGGAATAGTTCAGATGGAGAAAATAGAAGGGGAAAATATCATAAATATTATAATCAAAAAATGAAAGAAATTGACTAGGAACATAGACAAATTTCTCAATAGAAAAAAATTTTAGGCGCACGCCTTTAATCCCAGCACTCGGGAGGCAGAGCCAGGAGGATCTCTGTGAGTTCGAGGCCAGCCTGGACTACCAAGTGAGTTCCAGGAAAGGCACCAAAACTACACAGAGAAACCCTGTCTCGAAAAACCAAAAAAAAAAAAAATTTTAAAAAAGAAGAGATAAATCGACTATCTGTGTACATTACCTTTTCCTTAGTGTCTACACTAATATGCATAGTGTGTTTCTTAACAATTCATTATATTGTCTCTTTATCCTAAAGTACTGAAAGAGGAAAAAAATCTCTAAACTAGCAATAGCCAGCATGTTACTCATTGCTACTCTTCTAGGTTGTCAGCTTACATAGGCTAACTAATTCCCAAATCCACTTGTGATGTGGGTGCCAAATTCCCGTATGCAAGAGAAGGCACAGAGTAAGTACATCACACGTAAGGAAACAGCACCAGGCACGTGAAGACCAAGGCTGAAGTCCTAGAAATGACATTGTGCTAATGTGATTACCATGCCAGAGGGATGTAATGGGATTCAATATTCATTATTGTGAAAAGAGTTTAGAAAATCCCATTGATTAATATATGAAGGATTAATCTTAAATCAAAGGAAAATTTATTTTATAGTACAGAAATACACTGAAATGTGTATATGTACTTACATAAATATCTTGAGAGATTATATGTCTTCATATACAATATTCATATGTTATATACAAAAATAAATGTAATTTTTAAAACCTCAAAAAAAGAAATATAAACAGTCAAGGAATACTTCAAAAAAGTTTTCATAATTTTTAGCATTTAAAGAAGTGCAATTTAAAAGAACTTTGGGATTTTGTCTTACCCCAGTCAGGAAGGCTAAGATCAACAAAACAATCAGTAACCAATACTGGCAAGGTTGTGAAGAAAAAGGAACCCTTATCACTGTTGGTAGTAAGGCAAATTGGCACAGCCACTCTGGAAAATCAGCATGGAGAATCATAAGCAAACAAATAATGAAATCTTCCATATGACCCAGATATATCACACCATGGCATGTGCCCAAATGACTTGACATAATCCTCAGTAGATAGTTGTTTAGTCATGGTTATTACTGCTCAATTCACAACAGCTAGGAAATGTAAACAACCTAAAGGTTCTTTAGCATATGAATGGATAATGAAAATGTGGTACATATACACAATGGAATAATATTCAGCAGTAAAGAAAAATGAAATAATATTATTCACAGGTAAATGTGTAGACCTAAAAAATATCGTATTGAGTAGAGTAACCCAAACACAGAAAGACAAACTCAAAATATTCTCTCTCATCTAGGTGCCCAGCTCCAAAACCTCAGATGTGAGTGTACTACATGGAATAAGCACATCACATTCTTTATAGGCCTGGGGACCTTTATCATGGATGTAGACATAGTTATCAAAACATTTCTCTATTCTTTTATTCGCTTCTTATCTCCTTGTAGCAATGTCTGAGCAGTCCTTTCTCTGAGATTTCTCCATTTCTGTTTTCCAAACTGTTGCGTGAAAGTAAAATGAATTAAACAAAGTATGAACTAAACATTAATTAGGACCCTCCTTGCATTCCTGCTATAATACGTCTAATTTGCAATCAGGTAACACATATTTTTCTATTTATCAGGATATGCTTTGGAACTTAGTATACAGAAAGTAAGCACAATAGCACATATTTCAAGGTCTCATCTGTGTATGCTTGTGTATGATGTCCAAGTAACAAATACAAAAATATGTACATATGTTCATATTTCAGTAAGAAATTCACTCAACTGTGAACCAGGAGGATGACAGGGACTGTGCTTGACTTTGTAATCTTCATTTTCTCAGCACATAGGATAGTATTTATCACAGAAAAGAAAAGCACTTCTGAAATAATATTACATCTTTGATAAATGTGAATATTTGACTTGCATATCCTAAATATTTTGTGTTGTCTCTCACGATCTGCCTGATCAATTCATCACTACTCCAGGAATTACGTACACAAACTTCTGTGGATAACACCAAACATCTCAGTTGGGCCTAGGGAGATGGCCCATCCAAGACCTGAATTTGAATCTCTAAAATCCACATAGAAGCCATATGCGACAGACTATGATGTCTGTAACCCCATTTCTCCCACAACCTCGTGGCAGATGGAGAAGAGAGAATACCAGGAAACTCATGGACTAGCTTGCCTGTTGTGTGCAGTGAGAAAACAGAAGCTTGTCCCAACCAAGCTCCAAGGCAAATATCTATACCCAAGGATGTCCACTGACCTCCATGTCCACACTTTGGCACATACAGACCTACAGTCACACACACACACACACACACACACACACACACACACACACAAACACACACATGCATGCACACATGTACAAATACACACACTCACAATTACTTTTCAATATGTGTGCACTTATTTATTGTATCTTATCATATCACAATCTGGGACTATGAAGTTACAACCTCTTCCTTCTTTAGTTTCACAAGCACTAATAACATCTCATTTTCTTCTTAATCTTAATCATGAGCAAAAATAATATTTATATATCAATGTGGCACCATGTACTTTGCTTATAGCATTTTGAAATATCTAATATGTAATTTTTATTTATAATTTCCATACTGAATCTAGTACATCAAAGCTTGTTGCTCTTGCTAATCATAATGTAATATACAAATAATAATATTTTAATATTTCTGGTTCTTCCAAAAAAAGAGTTCATGCTGTGGTCCTGTGCTTCTGGCTGTTGCTGTTTTCTCTATTGAAAGCAAGAGTGGTTTTAGATGATGGGGCAAAATAAAAGATCACAGATAAAGAAAACAATTGTGAGGTACAAAGCATGCGAACACTGCTTTCACAGTGAATCATACCACTGAGTGGAGGTTAATAAACATAATAAACGAGTGCCACAAGAATTTTGTTCATTCAAGCTCTAAACTACTGCCCCACTCACCACTGCAAATGCAACCTCATTCTTTTTTATTAATTAATTTTTAAATTTATTTGATATACTGACCACTGTTTCCCCTCCCTCCTCTCCTCCTGTCCTGTCCTCCATCTAGCCTCCTCCCCATCCATTACTCCTCTAAATTCAGAAAGGGGCAGGATTCCCGGGGGCATCAACAAAGCATGGCACATCAAGTCCAGGCAGGACTAAGCTCCTCCCCCGGCATCCAGGCTGGGCAGGCAACCCAGAATTGGGAATAGGTTTCCAAAAGCTAGTTCAACTGCCAGAGACAGGTCCTGATCCCACTGCTAGGAGCTCCACAAACAGGGCAAGCTACACATGCAGAAGGCCTAGATCGGTCCCATCCAGGCTCCCTAGCTGTCAGTCTAGGGTCCTTGAGCCCCCACAAGCTCAGGTCAGCTGTCTCTGTGGGCTCCCCCATCATGACCTTGAGCCCCTGACTTGTACAATACCTCCTCCCTCTCTTCAACAGGACTCCTGGAGCTCTGCCCAGTGCTTGGCGGTAGATCTCTGCATTTGTTTCCATCAGTTACTGGATGAACGTTTTCTGATGACAATTAGGGTAGTCACCAATCTAATTACAGGAGATGGCCAGTTCAGTCACCTTCTCCACTATTGTTAACATCCTCATCTTTTTCTTTCCCCATATCCTGCAATTTTACTATCAAATATTTTACCAGCACTAATATTTTTTTTTTAGATTTTGAGAAATGATAGCATAAATAAGTTGATTTAGATATTTAGTAGGATGATAATTCACACAGAGTCACGGTAATTTTATGAGCTTATATAATTCATAGTGAATGTCTTAACTATCTTATAATAAATTAAACAATTAAAAATTTAAAAAGGAACCCACAAAACTCATCTCAAAATATTTTCTCCTAAATTCAGATAAATTTTCTTCCTCCTTTATTATTTTTGTTTGACTTTCCTGTTGTTGTTGATGATTTTTCTTTTATTTTGACATGGCCCTACTATGAAGCCCTACCTGGCCTGGAACTTACTACAAAAAGCCAGGATGTCTTGGTACTCAGAGGTCTATATGTCTATTTCCCAAACTTTGTGACTAAAGATGTTTATTACCATAACCAGTTGGTAAGGTGTTTAAAATAGCTTCTAATAATCTAGCCTGAGTTGGCCACAAACTATGTAGTTCATTATGGCCTTAAAATTATAACAATTCTCCTGACTCAGCCTCTTAAGTACCAGAATTACAAATGTCACCATGTCTGATCTTTCCTGAAGGAATTATTCAAAGGGTTTTGAGAAATCACCAGCCCTCTCAATAGGCTTCTTTTTATCCCAACCTAATGCCTTTGTTGACCTCCAATTTGTCTTGTTTATACATATTAAATTGAATCTTCCCATAAAGAGACAATATTTCATAGTCTTTTTCCATTTCAAAGCATGTTAATTTTTTCATATAAGGATTCATTATACATCAAGGATTTTTCTAAGTGAGTAATAGATATCATCTTAATTGTCAAAATTATTCTAGCCACTCTCTCTGTTCTAGAGCTATGGGAATGAGACCTAGATGGCTAAACAAATGACTTGCTCAAACAGCAGATCTGGCATTCACAAAGACCTTTCTGCCATCAAACCACATGTGCCTAGGGCTGACTTCTTGGGATTGGGCAGCCTATGTGGGAGTTTGCAAATAGAAGAACAGATTCTCCATCCACAGCTCCAATTGACCACCTGTACTTCTTCATCTGGGGTGGGATCATGTTTAATTTCCTCTGTCGACATTGGTACATCAATTGGTATTTCCATTATGCTAGGCTTGTTCAGGCAACCACACCGTTGAGAGCACTTGAAACTCCAAAAATAACGTAGGCTATAGATGTCGTCCTTGTTTGCCTCCAAGAATTTAAATGTATGACTCTATTGCCAATGATACCACATACTTCAGACACAGGGTTTGGAGGAATGAGGCTGGAATCAACCTGAAAGCATCCCCCTGAAGACTAGCTCTCATAGTATCAGCCTGGGGGAAGCAATAATCTACAGTCCTCGAATGTTGTAAAGCTTGTGAAACATAGCAGTGATTAGACTAGCAAGATATCCATAGTGGTATCTTAAAACCACATTTATCTTGGTGATAAGTAAAAGCTATTTAATTGGATTTAAGGCCAACTTGACAGGACAGAGTTCAAGGCTGATACTGTGAACAGAGACAACTACTGGGGCTGTTGTACTGCTCAGCTTTTTTGTCAACTTGACAGAAGAGAGAACCTCAGGGGAGAAACTGGCTCCATCAGATCACCCAAAGACAAGTCTGTGGGGCATTAATGTTGATGTGAAATGCCCTGTCCACTAAGGGTGGTGACAATCCTGGGCAGGTGTTCCTTGTGGCATAAGAAAGCAGGCTGAGACAGCCATGAGGATAAAGCCAATGAGCAGCATCCCTGCATGATCTGCACGTCAATTCCTGCCTCCTGAATTGTGCTGGAGTTTTTGCCTTAGCTTCCCTCAATGAAGTAGTGTGACTGGGACATGTAGTCCAAATAATCCATTTGCTCTTCCAGATGCTTTCTGTTTCAGTCATTATCACAGCAATAGAATGCAAACTATGATATCCCATAAGGCTGTGTTCTCCAGAGAGACTTCTTTTCCTCAACCTATACTTTTGTCTTTATTGAGTATGATTTGGAGATCCAGAAATCATTGTCTACACATATGCCCTCCAGCCATCCCTTTCCCCCATCACAGTTTTGCAATTTGGTTTGGGATAAAGGTCCAGTTTCTTTCTTTCGTGTAGAAATATTATTTTTCCAGTATTATTTACTGAAAAGACTGTATTTTCTTCATTTCTCTTGACATCATTGTGTAATATCAGTAAACAGTTCTGCAGTGTGCTAATGTATTTCAGTGTTTCTGCTTTAGTTCCATTGTGTATGTTACCTATATATTTGATTTTATGTCAGTACCATGATGTTTTGAATATACTTTAAAAAGAAATGATGTATAATCATCAGTTGTGTGCCTTTTTCGTTCAATTGTTTTGTTTCTCTGTTTTTAATTCAAATTCATTTTGGCTATTTGAGGTACTTGTTTTAACTTACGAATTTAAGAATGTTTTTCTATGTCTTGGGAAAGTATAAGTATTATAAGACATAGAAAGTCTATGTCTTGGGAATTTGATAGGGAGCATATTATGAGTTAAATGGACATTTCCTCAGTATAAATTATCCAATCTGTGCAGTTTTTTTAGTCATTTTTTTCTATTTACTGTGTCATTCTCAATGTCTTCCACCAATGCTTTATAGTTTCAAGTACACAAATGCTTTATGTTCTTTGTTAATTTGTTTGAAAATGTTTTATTTACTGATCTATTATAAATTGATTGCTTTATTGATTTCTTTGTCAAATGTTTTATTGTTCTTACATTGAAAAATTACTGCTTTCTGTGTGTTGATTTTTGTCTTCTCCAAGTTTGTTAAATTTGTTCTGTTTTATTGTTCATATTAATGATAAAATAATTTAGCTGCTCAAAGATTTAAAGAACACCAAGATAGGCTCACTGAAAGTGCTGCTGTCTACCAAGGAGAGCTTGAAGCAGACAAGTCTACGTCTAAATAAGCCCAATTATGTCACAAAGGGGAGGCATGTTAGAACTAGTAATCACTCAAAATCTGGTGAACCAAAGAACCTGTTAGCTGCTCAGTGAGGTAGTATGGAGGGAAGATGTCACACGTGGTCCTTAAGGCATTAAGAAATACAATTAAAACACAGGTTCAGAAGCAGAGCAGCCTAGATCAAAAGCTTCTCCGCATCTCACTGGAGTATGAAGAGAAAAGTTTAGAAAGCTCCCATAATGAAAGACAAAATATTTGTGTAAAGTGGGATATTCCCAGTTGGGGTTTCTTGGTGGGTCCTGACTGGTAAAGTCTCTAACTACAGATTAATTGGCAGCTTCAAGTTGTTTCAGCTTAAACTTCTAGGTCATTCAAGGATTTGCTTCTTCCTGCCTAGTTCACTAAGATAACATAAACATTTTTATGAAGATGAGGGATGTTTTGAGAGTCTCCTAAACACCATACCATTTAGTCCCAACTGGAAATATTTTAATTAATGTCTTCCTTCCAACTGATACATTTGGAATATTCACATATTGCAATTATTAATAAGTCTCATTTAATTTAGTTATCACACTTTTTGATATCCCAAGCTATTGTTTTCTTTTGTAGTTTTGTATTTCCTTCTTTAAATTATTAGAGTATTTCTAAGATTCCACTGAAACTTAATAATGTCATTTTAAGTTATTCTTGGTTGGGTATCTTTTTAATTAAAATCTACTTATCTAACATGTCTATACCAGTCAGTGTTTGATCACTTTGGGTAAATGTAGAGTCTTTATTAGTATTCAGGTTCTTTAACCCCTGCCTTATGTTACAGTGTTATAATATACACAGTACTTCATAATATAGTTCTTCATAATATATGTGTATGTGTCTGTGTACATATTAGATAGATAATAGATAAATAGATACAAAGATAGATAGATGATAGACAGATAGATGATAGATAGATAGATAGATAGATAGATAGATAGATAGATGATAAATAGGTATATAGATATCAACATATACCAGAACTTTTTAAAAGATTTGCTTGTGTACATGTGTATCTACATATGTTTCTGCCAGTGCACATGCCTGTATGCACATGAGGCCAGAAGATGGGTTCTGGTCACACAGTGCTAGAGTTAACAGACATTTGTAGGCCATTTTTCTTGTCATGTGGATTCTGGGATCTAAACTCCCACACATTATTGTCATGGAGCATTCTTCAGTGCTGAGCCTTCTTTCCAGCCCCAGGAGCACAACTTTTATCATCAAGAGTCAGTCATATTTTGTTTTTGCTTTTATTGAGTCTCAGTGGGTTTCACATCATGCATTCCAATCCCACTTACCTCCTTGCCCCTCGATTCTGCCTTTGCAGCCACTCCTCCAAAGCAAAACCAATTTTAAAAGGAAAACCAAACACCCAATAAAACAAAGAAAAAAACTTCACTCACTCAATGTGGCCTGAAGCAAGGACAGGCCCAGTTGTTATGCTCTAGGGCCCTCAAATCTGAGTCCTTCTCACTCATATCGTCCGGGCCAGTTCTACTGCTTTGCCCAGGCAAGGTGATGAGGGACCTTCTCTCCAGATTGTTCCAGCAGACATACAAGGTGAGGGGGGAGAGGTCAGCTCTCCTGCTTCCATGACCTCAAGGCTGGCTCACCTGTGACCCCCCACAACAGGGTCAGCTCTAGGGTGCTGTCCAGGTGGGGTGCAGGGCCCACTCTCCTCTGTGCTGTAGCTGGTGTGGGGCAGGGCCAGTTTTCTCACTCTCATGATCCCAGAGCCAACTCTCTCACCTGCCACAGGTAGCAAGGGGTGGAGGAGAGAGGATATCTTTCCTTCTTTCATGCCACCACGAGTTAGGATGAGAGGGGTGGGGTCAGCTGTCTCTCTCATGCCCTAGGATTCATTTACCTGCCTACCTCTGGACCACATGGTCAGCTCTAGTTTGCTTCCCAAAAGAGGGGCACACCTATGGTGTGGGGTAAGCCATCTTTCTTGAATAGGGAGGAGTCATGGGGGAGGAAGGGCAGCTCTCCCATAGTGATAGGACCAGCTAGCCTGCTGCCATACCCAGCAAGGGACAGGATCAGACATCAAAAAGCTAGTGAATGGCAGGTAAGCTCCACACAGCATGATTCCAATGATTCCCATGTTAACAAGGGCCATGGATATCATCACAGACCCTAGCTGCACCAGGACCATAGACCTAGATGTAACCCTCAGCAGCAACTGGACCCAGATGCCACCACACCATGGCACCAGTATCAGCAAAGGCCACTCAGATTCCCAGGGCCCAGACTGCAGCATGGTCCCCGAGCATCAACATGGTGCCAGATGGAGATCCAGACCCCCATGTATCTGCAGAGCCCTGGGACAAGTAGAGCCATGGAAACCATCCTAGACGTCGGCCTCCACACAGCCATAGACCATGCCCATATGCCTCCCTGGCTCCAAGTGACAGTAGCACAGGCCACCCAGATCAGCATGGCTCCTGATGCAGCATGGTCCATGGAAACCAACATGGTCTGAGGTGGCCAACCAGACCCCAGTCATCAGCATGGACCTTGGTGACAACAGGGGTTCTGGACATCAACTCAGACCGTGGCTGCTGTAGGGCCATGAACACAGACATGGCCCTCTGCAGCAGCTCTGGCACTGCCTACACCAAGGTCCCAGATGACAGTGCAGGCTCAGATTAGGATATCTCTGGTAGCAGTATAGCCCTAGGATGCCCTTGTGGCCATAGGTTGCGGCCCAGACTCTAGGCATTTATGTGGCCTTTAGTGGCAATACGGGCCATGGACATCAATATAGACCCTGGCTGTGGTAATACCAACCCCATAGGTGCTATAGGCAGCAGCCCATCCCGACGTCACCATGGCCCCAGGTGGCAGTGCAGGCCAACTGAACCCACATGGTCGTGCAGTAGCATGGCCCGTGGACACCAACATAGCCCCAGGTGCAACCTATACCTGTGGCATCAGCATAGTCTTCCATGGTCTAAGAAGCCACAGACATCAACACAGACCCTGGATGCAGCAGGGCCATGGACCCAGACATGCCCTTTGGTGGCATCCCTGGTCCAGACAATAACATAGCCCCAGTTGACAGCTCTGGCTCCTCAAATCCTCATGGCCCAGGCAGCAGCGCAATCCTCAGACACCAACACCATCACAGGTTGTGGCCCAGATTCTGGGCCTCCAAGTGGGCCTGGAGGCAGCACAAGTCAGAGACATCAACATAGCTGTGGCAGGACCACGGACTCAGACACGGTCCTCAGCAGCAGCCCAGGCCAGGATGTCGCCATGGCCTCAGGTAGTTGTGTAGGCCACCCAGATTGGCATGGCCCCCATGGTAGTGCAGCCCTCTGAAAAAAGAGATAAATATTTTTAAATCTTTGGAAGAAATAATTAATCCTTTTTATAAATGCCTGCTTGTTGTTCTTTTAATTGAAAAAAATTATACGTTTTGACCTTGCAAAACATAAATAAATAGAAGAATAAAGAAATAGCCTCTCAGTCCCCAAAAATTTATCTAACTTTTCTTTTAAAATAGTTCCACTTTCAATTAACTCTCTTATGTTTTATCTGGTATCTTTTGACTTATCTTTCATCTATCACATTTATCTGTATTTCTATGCATTCACCATCAATATGAATCATTCTTCATTTATCTATTATCTACCATCATTTATTTTCATTTTTATCTATCATATGCCTATATCTATCTGTCATAATGTAGCTATCTGTCATATATCCATCAGCTATCTATTATTTATGTCTAATATTTAATCTATGTATTATCTATCATTCTCTCTCTCTATATATATATATCTTTATCATTTATGTAGCTATTATGTATGTATCTATCACCATCTATTTTCATCTGTTTTTATGATCTATATAAAACAATAATCTATCTACCTATTATTTATTATATATAAATCTAATATATGTTATATACATATACACACATATCATATATATGTATATAGCTTCTATCTGTCATCTATCTCTGACCTCTATTTAGCTTTCTTTTTTATCATTTTTCATGCAATACGTTTTTACTATGTATTTATTTTCTGCTCCCCAAATTCCTCTCAGATCCTCCCAACCTTTTTACTCACCCAACTTTATGTTCTCTCAATTTCTCTCTCTTTCAAGCAGGCCCATTATGATGGAAATCAAAACAAACAAAATCAATAAGGCTAAAAATCAAAGAAAAGAATAATCCCATTAAAAATACAGACAAACATGGAGTTCATTTTATATTGACAAATTGGACCTTGGCCTGGGGCCTGCTCCAGAGTGTGAGTGATACAACAGAGACTATTAAAGACAACTGATTTCCCTTTACCAGGAAGTTTTAATTGTATGTAGCTTCTTGTTTAGTGGTATGACCCAGTCTGGCTTGAACTTGTACAAGTCTTGTGTATATGGCAACAGTGTGTGAGTTCATTTGCATCCCATATGAATTTTCTTTAGATAGATAGATAGATAGATAGATAGATAGATAGATAGATAAAGATATCTGTGAGATTTTTTACACCAAAAATTTTTTTTTGATATGTGTTGATTTTTTTACACTGTTAAATAAGTTGTTTAGCAAAAAGTTTTTTTTTTCATGAAAATCTTTGGAGTAGTTATTTTAATAATATGTTGTTTGATTTCTCTTGTAAGATTAGTTCATCCTTTATTCATGGTATGTGTAAAATCTCTGGAAATAGTTGTTTGAGCTTATCCTTTTGCTTTTAAAGCATATTTGTCCATTAGTCTATCTCACATGCTACTGAAAATCTAATAACAAAACCATATAACATTTTTTTCATATTATCTAGAGGCCACTACAACTCCATTCCTTTACTTTCTTTCCTTTTTTTCTGAAGTTGATTTTTTTCTATTGACATTTTATGAAGTTCACTGGCTCTTTTCTCTACCATTGAGCACATTCACTGTAAATTTTTACTTCAGATATTGTATTTTCAGCTATAAAGCTTCCATTTAGCTCTAGTTTTTACAGTTTCTATTTCTCTGCTGAAATGTATCTTTCCATCATTTTAAGAGCCTTTACTTTTACCTCAAAGAACATGGTTAAAATTGTTTTCAAGTTTATGTCTAATGATTCCAGTAATTGGTCACTTGGTGCCTCTTGCTCCTGACACTTACTTATTTTAGAAGAAGCTTAAACCAACTTTTGTTCTGTTCTGCTTTTCTTTGTTTTACTCTTTTGCCTGTGGTGATCATGGACTCTAGCCTCAAACTGCTCTCCCACCTTAGCCTTCTGAGTAGCTAGTACTAATGGAATAAACTGCCACTTCTACATTTGGCAATTTTACCCTCTCTGAATAATTCAGATTGAAGTGATTCATATCATCTGAAGGAAGTAAGAAGGACAAAATATGGTGATGCCTTCTCTTCAATTTATTTGAAATATTGTTAGTAAAGTCATTAGGTCTGAGCTGGGTATTGAAGCCATAACAAGCTAGACTAGGCCACCTATCCTGAATAGTCCAGTTAAACAAACAAAACAGTGGTAAAAAGTAGGAAAGGGGTGTATTTGATATAGTCACATTGAAAATAGGAACAAAGAGGTCCAGTGGCTACCACAAATTCATCTTTAGTGTTCTAAAAAAAAAGGAAGGTCAAGATGGGGTCCTAACTATCATAATTGTCTGGCCTACAGGTGGTCTGACTCATCAAACCTTGTGAAATCAGCCCTGGAGACAAGCTACCCTCTGACTGGTACTAGGACCACAGCCTTTTCTTTCTCTCTGTGTGAAGCTCCTGGGGAAATTCTATTTTGCAGCTAAAGGATAATTATCTCAATAATCAGATAGAAAATGTGAAGAACACATTTTTTTTTCTTTAGGACATTTTCATTCCTACAAAAATTATAATACTCATCATTAAAAATCAAAATGTAATGAAGATATCTTCTGTAAGAAAGAAGAGAATTGTTCTACTTCATAACACAGAATGTTGGTGAACCTGTCATGGTCAGTTTGGTAAATTTAATCTTCTGGACACTTGTATCTTATTCTAGTAGACATCCACATGAGTGAGAGAAGGGATTTCCATAGTGTTCTAGACCTTTGAATCTATAATCTATACAAGAACAAGTTTAATGAAGGAGGAATATTCTGTGTTAAAACATTACTAATGTGTTTGAATCCTGATTATAAAAGAAAATTTTGTGCTACTCACCTCAGTAATTTTATAATTACACAATGAAATTCTCTTTGAAAAACCTTAAATAATGAAGAGAATTCACAGAAAAGCTACACTATAATTTTCCCTACAAATTTACAATGGAAACCAAGTCTTCATCAGCTGTTTTCATTCATATGAAAACAATGCATGCTATTTCTCCTTTGTGTGTTTGCCTTTTCTGTGGATACACATCATTCAAATTAAGAACCTTTGTGGAGTTCCTCTACCAGAACAGCATTTCTCACAAAATATTTCCCATCTTTCTAAAGCTACCAATCCTGAAGGATTACCCCATTCCACTACGATTTCTCTAAGAAGAAATAACATGGAGTGATACATTTTTTCCTAACAAAAACAGCTAGGCAACAAATATTTATTTAATAACTACTTTTTGTGAGTACTCAGCTGAACTCTAGAAACAGCAATGTAAGAAAACAAATCACAAACCTACCCTCTGTTTAACAGCATAAATCCTTCCATAGACCTTGAAAGTACTATTTCTGCCATATGTATAAATGTAGTGTTTTATACTTAAAAATATATTAACAGATTTCAATCTATATTTATTTTTTCAGAAAAGAAATTCTCTTTGAACAAATAAAGCTTAAACTTTGAGGGAATATATGCAATACTTTAATTTTATCATAATCACATGTGAGGTCATTATTTTAATATCTTATGAATATTTTGATAGGAATTAATTCTAAACTATATGTTAAAAAACATAAATTTTAACTACATAGTGTTGTGATTAACCAATTATCAATTTGTTTTGATATATTTGTTTTTCAGAAACTATGGATACTAACAAGGATATTATTCTTGAACCAAACTTTCAATAATATATCCTGTCATATTATTTGAGCTTCCAAATACCTCCATTGAACTAACTGTGAATAAAGAAAGGTAGCAAATAGTTATGTGCTTTCAGATAGAATTTACACATTCTACAATGTATGAAAGGGATGACACTAAATAAATACACACAAACATAAATGCATAAAATTATAATCAGGCAGGACAAAGGCGAGTGGTATAAACACTAAAGGTGAGAAAGGCCCTACCATGAAAGACTCTGGCAAAGCTACTGTCTGTGTACACCAGAGCCACATATTTTGCTTAACACAGAAAGATGAAACTGAACAAGCAATAGCTTAGTACAAGTCCCCCTAGACTTCTGGCTTCAGAGTTGCAAGGGAAGTCAACTACACACACATACACAAAAACAAAAAATATCACAGTGCAGCAATTTTTGCAGGAAGCAATTTTCACTACTAATACAGAATAATGAAACCTTCACCCTATCAGGAAAGATCTTGAAGAGACTCGCCAAATGAAATAGGCCACTGTCATTGCCATTGTTTACCTTCTAAAACTGGAAGGTAAGATCCTACTGCCTGTGGGGCCACATATTTGGACACAAAGTGTGGAGGTATAGAGCTGCAACTGATCTTGCTGCCCACTCCCCAAACATTGGCTCTAATAGTATCAAAAGATGCTACACAAGCTCCCAAGAGAGAGTAACAGTCAGTAGTTGTACCCAGATGCAAAGAATATGAACCACAACAATGGCTTGATTGGTGTGATATGACCAATGTTGTGTTTCTGTTGTGGCCTGGATCAAATGTTTACTGAATAGAAGGGAATTCATGATAGGTGCTATAAACCTAGCTAATCACTTTTGGATGGTGAAATAATGGACTCTAGAAAAGAATCTATTACTATCATCTTCTTAAACCAATGTAATTTCTAACAGTATTCTAAATGCTTGTCCATATACCCACTGGTAAGTGCAACTCTCGCCCCTCATTAAACAAACTTCTTTTCCAGAAGAGATTGTAAAAGAGATCTACAACTAGTCTAAATGCAGAGTTCCCAAGCCAAACTGACACATCTACAATGCAGCTTCTACATGTAAAGCTTAGGATATTTGTGGAAGAGAAGGAAGAAAGATTGTATAGCTAGAGGCAGGACACCTGCTATTGGATAATGTGTTCTAGGCAGGACAGAAAAACTGCACCTATAAAAATCTCAAAGCAATGGTTGCCTAAAAAAGGACCTGCAAAATGACAAAAAATAGTAGACATGGAAAGAGAATGGGAACAATTCCCAGGTTTCCACTTTTAGATGAAGAGCTACAAAGATCAATGATATCTAAGAAAGGAAGAATTAATATTTTTCAGGAATGAAAGGCCTGGTTATCCAGTCTCAAGTGGTCAAACCTTAACTCAGATACATACAAAAACCACTACATAGACTCACAAGACTATATAGATAGATAGATAGATAGATAGATAGATAGATAGATAGATAGATATAGATATTATGTTTATATATAAATATATATTTATATATTTCTTATATAACAATATAATGGAAATTTCATAAATTTAAGTGGGAATTTAAGGACAAAGGAGGAGTTGGAGGAAAGAAAGACAGAAACAATGTAAATAAATAAATTACTCATCTATGAAATTCTCAAAAATATATTTAAATATGTTATGCATAAGAAAAACTTAAATATATGATACATAAGAAAAAACAGGAACAAAATCAGTAAGTTTACTCAATTAAAATATTTTCATATGACTACATGAAGTTTGGGTTGGTATTTTGCCATGAAAAGGAAAAAGAAAGTAATAAATGGTATCTCTGTGACAGAAGACCACAGTTCAAAAGAATTAAGAGGAATGTGGGAAAATAAAAAGAGTTGAAAAACAATCTTGGAGACAAAATAACGGGAGTGAAATTTATAATAGAAATAATGCCAGTCATTATCTGTCTCTCAAAATAAAATAAAACAACTGCTGGAGCAAAATCTACATGGGAGCATTTGGAAATGCAGCTTCAGGAAAAGGGAGTCAGTAGGCAGGTTCATGAGGCCGCGAAGGAGGGAGAACCACCTCTGCAGATGGCTTTACCAAGTTGCTAAAGCATCACAAAAGCATCCTTTAATGCCTTTATTGAAGGACCACTTCCTGGATGCTCTCTGCAGGCATCATCTGGACTGCCTGCTCAGAGGTCAGATGGGAGAAGACTTAATCTGCAGACTTTTATAACACATTATTCAAATTGTAACTGCATGGCAGAAATGAATGTATTGTGAACAGACACGCTAGCTATCAGAATATCAAAACAATGGATCTCAAGAAATTTGAAGAACTTTAGGATTCTTGGGCTAGGAGAAGGATGGTCCCCATGAAACCCTTCTCTACGACAAGGAAATCTACAATCTTGCAGAGACAGTAATGGGTCACTGGTAGGCATTACCACACCTTGGCTGAACTGCATCCATGTGTATACACCTGACCTTCTATTGAGTTTACCCTCACAACAGGACCATGATCAAGAGGGAGTAGTAACTGGATCCCCTTGACCTTCCAAATTTGACAACAATTAATAAATCTTTGCCGTGTCCCTTTGTAGTATGGATTAGCTATTTCATTAGCTTTTAAGGATGAGTGATCCGACTTTGTTTCTTGGGCACAGAATGTGATTCCATGTTTCATAACAAAGGTTTAACTGCTCATATTACATGAGGCCTCCCTCTCACCTTGAGAACTTATATCTTTTACCTGTTAATGAGAAATTATATCAGTCAATGTTTGCTATCCACAGACAAGAGGTCAGACTGAATTTCTAAGATTCTTGGACTATGAGGAGAGGGAGGATTTTTCTATGAACCTCTTCTCTCTGGGAAAGAAATCTACAATCTACTCAGTGGTCAGAGTGGTAATACCTTGGCTGAACTGCTTGCATGTATGTATGCCTGACTTCCATGAATATAGGACAGAACTTCCTGCAGGAGATAGGGCTACAAGTAGACACTCCATTGAGAGTCCATTGTATACAGAACTGAGGATGCCATTTTTGTCGTCAACACAAGTGTGGAACATCAAGGTGAAACTTAAATGCATTTGTTACCACATTTGGGGAATTTTTTGACATTATTACTGGGAGAGCCCTTGAACAACTACCAAAGCAGTCAACTTTGGCTTCAAAAGTCTCTGAAGAGTAACAACAGCTCAATTTCACTATTGTTGGAAGTGGAAACTCTTATTATGGTATACTTTGAAAGGAAGCAATTTCTAGGGTCCAGAATGGCAGATAAACTAAACTCATTGTCATGTGAGGAAAGAGAATATAGATGGAGCTTACACCAAAACCAGACACAATGTAACTGAAAACAATTCTGAATGTAAGAGAGCAAACACTGTAAACAGGATGTTTGCAGGTAGCTGAAAGTCCCATCAACGATAGAGGACAGGGATGTCTCTCACAGCTGTTCAATCAAGTAATGAATTGTAAATTTAAATGCTACAAGATATTTTGTCTTTTATTTTGAACAGTAGAGAAGAGAGATGGAAGGATGAGGTGACAATAATTTGTATAAAAGAAATATGATAAATGGTCAGTCATACAATTCTTAAGTAACAGAATAAGAAATGGAACTCAGGGGTTCTGATCATTGTCTAGCAAAGAAAGAGTGTTTAGCATATTTCTGTTCCAAAATGGTTAGAAGCAGATGGCACTGGCTGAAATTTTGAAGCTGTAAACAACAGGTGCACAAACCCTTGCATGCACAACATATGCACGTGTGAAATCGTACAGCTACTCTGGAGCAAACATAGATTAAAGTGAGTGAGTCAGCACTCATTACCAGACAATTTATATGCCTCTTTTGGTTTGTTTTTAATATATTGTCAATCAAAGTTTAAAAATCTTGCCTCCCAATTTTGTCCTTCTGATTTTTTATTTTTTTTAAATAAACTTTTCAGGCTGGTGAGACAGTTCACAATCATATTTACCACACAATCATGGATAACTGAAATCAGACTCCCAAACTCACATAAGAAGCCCCTCACAGTGGCTGGCACTTAAAACCCCAGCATTAGGGATGCAGAAACAATCCAAGAAAACCCTTGCACTACCTACCAGCCAGCATTGTCTACATGGTGAGGTTCAGGACAGTGAGAGACCATTTCACAAAACAAGATAGTGCCTGAGGATCATCACCTAAGCTTAGCTTCTAATTTCTACATGCACGGGCACACACGTGCACATAAATGTAACTACATAAACACACACACACACACACACACACACACACACCTAAAATAAATAAATATTTCTCTAAACATTTGGGAAAGTTACTACTGATGATTGCATTGTTCATGTAAAACCCAGAGGACAGATTCCTATCACAGACAGGGCCATATATTTGTTATGTAGAACTCTTTATAGGTGATAGTATATTTAATAATGAAGACATCAGAAGAAAAGTACAGGAAGGTGGCAGTGGCTAATGCTCTACAAGCAGAAGAACTAGGGTTCAGATCCTCAGAACCTAAGTAAATGCTCCATGACATGGCAGCCCTCTGGGAATGCCAGCTGTGGAAAGCAGAAACAGGGATCCTCAGAGCAAACTTAGTGTCTGGAATTCTGGATTTAATTGAGAAAACTTGCCTCAAAGAATAAGGCAAAATAACAATCAAGAAGATTCTCAGTAACAACTCTGAGCCTCCATACACAAGTCCAGACACACATGCATGTCCATGTGTACCCACATATGCATCTATGTACATGTGTACATAAAAACATAGGACACACACATTCATGAAAAGGAGAAAACAATGAAGCAGAGGGATTTAGAAAATCACCGTTAACTTTATTATGCTCAATGTCCCTTTTAAAACAAACTGGGTCTTCTAAGCTTCTTTTCTTCATTTTGCTATACATTATGCAGGTCACTTTATGTTTTTAACGTAAAATGTTCTTTGAATTCTTTTAGTCTAAAATATTGCACAAGGAAACAGTGAACACAACCAGAACCACAATGTCACCAATAGATGGAAGAGTTAGATAAATGCCCTAACAACCAAGTGACAGGCTCTTTTATTTGGTAGTGTTTACTCTGTCCCAGCAAAGATGAGCTGGACAGACATTTTGCATCTGACAAGTGTCAGCAGGTCGTGAAGCCAAAACTTGGCTTGAAGTTTGTTGGCTATTTACAATACAGACTTGTTCCAAGGGTCGCAGAGGCTAAGCTTAGCTTTGCATTTGCTGCCAGATTGTATCAATACATTTCACAAAAGTATACTGCACCCAGAAACCTCTGTGAGCTGTGGTGCCACGGAAACTGCTTGCCTCAACCAAAATAACGGCTGCATTGACAGGAACCATTTGCTATATAGCATAGATAGATATCGCACATAAGACATATAAGAAACAGCCTGTTAGGGCTCGTTTTCATCTTTTTTTTTTTTTTTTTGCTTTGTTTTGTTTTTGTTTTTGTTTTTAAATGATAAACTCCTGGTGCATATTTTTTCTCTTCTGGCCACAGCTCAGTGATTGTCAGAAGCAGGAAAACAAGGTCTGACAGACTGATGGGTATACTGAAAAAATAACAACAGAGTGTGATAAAGCAGTGACTAACCTAATGGCCCAGGTTCAGAAAGTGTGACTGCAATGACAGCCCGAGGCTGGTGTGTTTCTCTACAACATACAGCAGTGAATCCAAAACAGGTCCCTCTTGCTGCCTGAGTGATGACTGTCACAATCTAGGTCAGGGAGAGGCCAGAGACAGTTACAGACACATGCAGCCAGCAGAACTGACAATGGAGCACTTCCCATACTTCATCGTGGAGTGGCCGGTTTCTAAAGATCACAGACATTAAAGGGTAAACTCTAGGGATCACTGATTCTGGATGAGTGTAGAGAAGTGGGGGAGACATCTCACCACTCAGAGAGACACAAGGGCACTCAAATAGTTATGCATACCAACATTTCAGAAATGAATTCAAATTGTTCCTTCACTTTTATTAAAGTCTCTAAGTAGAAGAAGGACAAGAAATGATTCAATAATCCCACAAAAGACAGACACTTTAATACTGCATGGAGTCTTTGCAGCTACTTAACTATTTAGCATCTCTCCTTATGGTAAGTCAGGGGAAATTCTGGGTTATGTTTATCTCCAATGAAAGACAGATGCTTGAGGAGACTGACTTTAGTTTCACTGGGCAAAATGAGAGAGATGACACTATCATTGTTATATGGTAGTTATTTTTTGATAACTTTGAGTTTGGAAACTTTGATATCCTTTAAGACTCACTGTTATTTAAAATTCCCAGTGGTGAATATTGCCACCACAACTTGTGATGTGCATTGCTCTCTGGAAATCACTCTAAATTCTGGGTGATGTTAAGAGAATTAAAGAAGATATCAGAAATGGTCATAGGAGAGTATCTCCTATCATAATTTCTTGAGGAATTTTGTTTATAATGAGTATTATTTACATAATGTCATTCCAAGTGAGATTTTTTTCCTAGAAATTACTTTCAAATTTTCAACTGTTATTATCATGATTATCCAAGCAATGTTTGTTGCCACGGAAAAGGTTATTACACTAGTCATTTAGGGAAGTATTATGACAGAAAAACACACCTAATCACTGGCTGACTAAAGGAGTTTCTAGTGGCGTTAGTGAATACTGTAAGGACCAGGAACAAACTCATAGTGTGAAGGAGTTGATAATGAAAGCGCTGAACACTGAAGATGTTAAAGTAGGAGAACAAATCAGTTCGCTCTCACTGCAAGAACACAGGTTAAAGACACAAAATAATAAAGGTGTTCTTGTATAATACTAAAAGGACCAGCCTTAATATTATACTTCCCAGGGGCTCAGAAGAGAAAACTATGAATGGCGAGAATCATTTTCTGGAAATGAATCTAAGTACACCAAGCTCTTTGTCCATCTACTTTATTCCTCTGGGATAAAATCCTATCTACACAGCTTCAGTTGTGTTCTCATGCCTAGCTCCGTTCTTGCCTGATTTCTCTCTATATTTATCTACTGTTTCCTCTAAGTTCTATCTTAATTCTCTGGTCTTAATTCTGCCTCATCTATGTCCTTTTCATCTTGTTCTTACCCAACTAGTACTTCCCCATCTGGCTCTTCCTCATCTTCCATCTCGTCCACATATTCTCTCTGGTCAAAATCCTCCTTATCCCTCTCAGTTATCGGTCCTCAAGCTCTCCACACCTCTCTTGCTCTCCATCTTCTTATACCTCTAAGTTCTATCTCCATTCTCTGAAAATAAAACTGCCTTTTTATCCCTTTGACCCTTATTTCTCCAAGTTCTTGCCATTTCCGTCGTGTGTTCTGTTACTAGGCAACTTGGCTAGGCAACTTCCATCACAGCTAGATGTACCTGTAAGTTGGAACCCTTTAGTTCTGAGTTAATTGCTACAGGTGGATCTAAAACTATAGATAAGACTTTGGAAAGGAGAAAAATAAGCTTAATTGGAACATCTGCCAGGCTTTCTCAGACAGGTAGTCTGGATGCTTAAGTCTGTTCTAAAGAGTACAGAGGAATCTCTGATATGGTACTTTTCTCCAGCTGGGTATGGAAATGGCCGGATGCTACCAATGATGATAATTGCAAGGAGGTTTGAACTGTGGTTCTGACTGTGCGTAGCTGTCAGCACAGAAGGTTATCTAAATATTCCTGGAAGTGGTTAGGTAAGGAGTTAGAGGTCCATAAAGTTAGTAAAACTGTAAAAAAAGGAGGGTCTGAGCTAAATTGTGTGAAGCTATTATTTAAGGTCCACCTGACCTAAGCGATGGAATTTACCTTAGTTCAGGAGATTTATTATGTGGTGGTTTGGACTGTTATTCCTGTTAGTCTTTGAATGTGCCTAAGGGAGTTATCTGATTCCAGTGCTGAAAGAAGAAGAAATGGATGGGACTGAGGGAAGAAAGTCTTTCCTGAGGTTGTTCTCCAAATACCTCGAACATAAATGTCCAAATAGTGATCAGTCCACACTGTTAGCAATTCTTAGGAAAAAAAATTGGGAAAGCTATTAAGGCACACATGATTTTCATAACAGAAGACAGCTGATATATAACAAGCCAAATAACACCAAAACTTCCTTGGAATTTGGCTTCCCCTGAAGGAATTCCTTGATTCCTTCAGGTAGTTGCTTTGTCATAACCAGTTTAGTTCTTATAATATATTCCTGCTGCCCATAGCAAGGTGTAAAGTGGATAATTCCCATGTGTCACAACCCAGTTCCTCATTTTGTCATCTCACTGACATATTCTGACACAGCACAGTTTTCAAACATCAATAACCTCTGCCAAAGATGAGGACAACTACCACTTCCAAAACCTTTAAGTGACTCTGGTGTCTCACAGTCAATCACAGGACCAGAAGGAGCCCCTGTCTCCACATTAAAGTGACAAGATAATTTTAAGAAGCTACTGTTGTCAAGAGACGTAGATAGGATCTAATTGATAACAATGTCTCTGAAACTGTGGGCATCAAGGCTCCTAAAATGATGTGATTGAGAAAAGCTGACAGGTGGAAATAAAAAGGTATCATAAATATAAACAATTGGGTCAGTGAGGACCCCATGGTTAAAGACGATGCTCACCAAAGCTGACAATCTGAGTTTAATTCCCAGATACAGCATGGCAGAAGGTGAATGTGACACTTGGAAGCTGTCCCTGGACCTCCACAGGCATGCCATAGCATACACAAGTGCCAGCACACATAAATATAACTATACAAATAACCACATATAAAATTAATATAAAGAATAAAGGCTGGCTTGGAAGGAAAGCAGTAGCCCAAAGGCTCTAACTTGCCCCATTCCATGTTCAAAGCCTATAACCCTCAAATAGATATGAACTGTTACCATGTATCTAAGACATCAAGTCTTTTTTTTTTATTACAAAAACATCTCTAGTCTCTCTTGAAATCACTAAAATCATTGGGAAGTTATTGATAAATATAAAACTCAATACTGGATTCATGATGAACCCAAACCTTGAAATATATAATATGCCATCCAAAACTATAAAGTAAAATGCACAATAACATGGAAAAGGCAGATGTTAAAATGCTTGCCATGGTAAGGAAGAGTTAGTTGTACATTACTGTAATCCACTCAGTCTGAAATATCTGCAGATATGTGAGTTAACAGTATGGGTACACAGAAATTCAATTACGTGGATAATACAAGATTTATAGAAAAAAAACAGTGAGAAAAATAATAGAGATGCACCACAGAAGGCCTCATTTAATTTCACAGGTTTATGTATTAACGGCTAATTGCTGTCTGAGTTAACGTGAATAATTAGGTTTACAGTAAAGATACTGACGTTAGTAACATTGGAAGAGGGAAGAGACAAACATGGGGGCCTCAAGCCGAGAAACTTCTCATCTATATGATGCGTCAACTTATATGTGTTGTGGATTTTCAAATCATGGTATCACAATTATATTCTAAGTTATACCGGCCATATTGGCTTTTGATGCTATGTATAAGATGTATAACCCAATCAATAATTACAATAAAGTATTCTTTAAAAATATGATAGGTTGGGGTTGAGGATTTAGCTCAGGAGTAGAGCACTTGCCTAGCAAGTGGAAGGTCTTGGGTTCAATCCTCAGCTCTGAAAAAAAAAATATGATAGGTAAATATATCTGCACAACAAATAAGTCATTAGACACAATGGACTACCTTTAAAGACAGACGTGAAAAACCAGATGGGTGCTGAGAATTGAACTCAGAATCTCTCGAAGAACAGCCAGTACCCTTAACCACTGAGTTCTCTCTCATTGCTGTTCTATTTGTAATAGCCAGATTAAAAACAATTTACCTGCTCCTCAACAAATGAATGGATAAAGAAAACGTGGTATATTTACACACTGGAATATTCCTCAACCATTAAGTAATAAACAAAATTGTGAAACTTGTAGGCAAAAGGATGGCGCTAGAAAAAAAAAATCATCCTGAGTGAGGCAACACTCACTCAGAAAGACAAATATTGTATGTATACAGTTATATGTGGATATTAGCTGTTAATTCAATGATAACCAAGCTATAATTTGTAGAAGCACATAGGTTATATATAGAGGAAGAGACTGGAGGTGAAAGCAGATAGATCTCCCAAGAAAAGGAAACTAGGATAAATAGTTATGGATAGATGGAAAGGGGACTGAAAGTGAGGATCAAGTACAGATTTGGGGGGAAGGAGGAAAGAGGAAGGGAATACCGGAAGAGAGTGAAAATTGGGGGCCATTTATGGAGTAGTATGGAAAACTAATACAGCAGAAGCTACCTAAAATACATACATACATTAAAGCAATCTATATGAAATTGAAAAATGACGAGGAGAAAGGGTCCCAACTAGTCATCACCTGCCACCAAATGAAGCTTTCAGTACTGGGACTGAGTTACATCTAACTGACTTCTTGACTAAAGCCTTTGGCTAAGGGAATCTCGAAACAACTCTGGTTAATGCCAAGACTGTAGATTACTCTCCACAACCATATGACAAGGCTCTATTGCTGAAGATATTTACAAAACTCATTGAACATGGAAAAGTCGATTGGTGCCTACATAGAGCCTTCAAACCTAAGGGCTAGTGTCTTTGGTCTATGAATGTACACAGCATGTTAACAAAGGAGAAATGTAAACATCAACCCATCCACAAACCTTTTTGTCCTGTCTGCAAGATATGCTATTGCAAGGTTGGCACAAAGCTTAATAACCAACCAATATCTAATATGAGAATAACCAACCAATATCTAATATGACTTAATGCCCACTCCAAATGACATAACCCACACCTGACACTAATTGCTGGCCAATAACCTAAGACAAGACAGCCCAGGGACCTATGGCAAAATCAAGTACTACCTCTCCTCGGGGCTCAGGAAACCCTGCAAAAGAGGAGGCAGAAAGAGGGTAAGAACCAGAAGGAATGGAGACTACCAAGAAAATAGTAACAATGCACATATGAACTCACAAAGACTGAGTCAGCATGCATGGAGCCTGCATGGGTCTGCACTAGAAGGTGTCTTAGTGCTGAATGTAGAAGTGGACACCTGTCCCTACCCCTAACACAGAAGCAGTATGTTGCTGAAAACCACTTGGAAATAAAAATTTAGTTTTCTCCAATGGAGTCTCACCGGAGGAAAAAAACTATTCTTTTTTTTTAAATAAAATTTTATATTCATTTTACATACCAATCACAGATCCCCCTCTTCCTTCCTCCTACCCCTCCAGCCTCCCTCCCAACCCACCTCCATTCCCTCCTATAAGAAGGTAAGACCTCCCATGGGGAATCAGTAGAGTCTGATACATTCAGTAGAAGCAATTCCAAGCCCCTCCCCCTGCCTCAAGGCTGTGCGAGATGTCCCATCATAAGTAGTGGGCTCCAAAAAGCCTGCTCATGCACCAGGGCTGGATCCTGATCCTATTGCCAGGAGACCCCTTAAGCAGATCAAGCTACACAACTGTCTTGCTTATGCAGAGTGCCTAGTCCAGTCCCATGGAGGCTGCATGCCAAGCAGTAGATATCAACAGCAAATATACTCAATAGCATCTTTGGAAGTTACTTCACTCACAATGTCAAGGTTTTCCTTTCTTTTTTCTTTTATCTTATTTTTGTGATCAATAATATTAAATTGAAACTTGAATGATGCAAATATTTTCTTGATATATTTATTTGATCTCATTTTATTAATCTCACATTTATTTTAGGTGGAAAGAAAAATAGATACATTATTAAAGTTAACTGTATTGTTACATGGTTACACACATTATCTTCTTGATGATGATTCCAGGAATTTGTTTTAGCAGTAAAATAAAATTAAAAAAAATCTGTTAGGAGGATATATGAGAACCCAATTTAAAACTTCAAACTTTTCAATAGTATTTCTATTTCTATGTCTTGTTGATAACTATGGATTTATTAAAATCAATAAATAAGTTAAATTATTTGCAATATCAAGGGAACTTGAACCTGGCTAATTTATAAATCTCTGTTTTGTACTACAAAGGATTGGGGTTAGAAGGAAAAGTTTGCATAGTTAAATAATTCTATCAAAGCTTTGAGTAATGAAAGCAAATTTCTAGTATTTGCTGTCTCTATTTAAGTAGGATACAAAGGAAGTAGAATATGGAATTATTTTTTTTCTTAACCAAGGAAAGAATTGTATCATGTCCAAATTTCAGGTTGATTCCAACTAATATTAGTCTCACATTAGTGCTACAGGAACATTACTAGTACTAATTCAATCCAATAGGAACATTAAATACCATTCTTTACAGATGATTGGGACTTAATCAAGGAAAATTTGCATGTCAACCTTCCATTAAACCACTTTCATGAAATTTATTTGAATAACAGAATAACCTTGTCTTCCCATGGTCACTCATTAGTTAATTCTATACATCCCCCATAATTATCACCTTCTGAGTTCCTAGCTATATACTGTAATCTACAGCAGTGACCAGCTAGCAAGATGGGAGTTTGACAGTGTCACTAACACGAGGAGAGAAACCAAACATTCTCTGATTGAGTTTAAGGCCCATGCCATGAGATGGAACCCATGCCTGACATTGCTTGGGTGGTCATGAACATTAGACTTCCATGAGTCTATGGGAAAACCAAATACTTCTGTTCAGCCAAAGGAAAATAGCCTTAAAATGACTCCTAATGACATTCTGCTATACCCACATATCATTCTCACTCAGCCATCATCAGAGAAGCTTAGGCTTGCAGTAGATGAGAACTCACACGTAGACCAAACTTGGACAATTAGCAAAGAATGAGAGGTGTTTTGTTTTGTTTTGTTTTAATACTTAGTCTTAAGTGGGATGTCTTCTTCAACCCTTCCCATCAGGGCTCAGTGAGATATTTTGAAGAGGAGGCTGAAAGAATGTAAGTGGCAGGAGGTATAGATAACTCTAAGGAAACTGAATGTTATAGCCATAACAGGACTGAGCCACGTATGAACTCACAGAGACTGCGGCAGTGTGCACAGGGTCTACATAGAGAGGTTCAAGCCAGAAGGGGTCCTATTATTGAAAGGGGCAGGTGGATTCAGGTTTCCATCCCTAACTAAGAAGCTATCTACAATTGATATCCACTTGCAAAGGAAAAATTAGATTCTCCAGTGGAGACTCATTGGGTATATTAACTACCCTTCAGGGCTGGCCACGTGGCCAGTAATAAATGGCCAATACAAGGTAAATTCAGAGGTATTTTTGTAGACTTTTTGTCTCATATTGCTTTGAGCTTTATTGTTCGTGTTACTGGTCTTTTGCTTGTATGTTATGATTTATGATCTTGTGTTTTATGGGTTCTGGGTTTGTTTGTTTTTTTTGTTGTTGTTTGTGTAGGTATGCTTCTCATGTTTATGTTGTTTGTTTCATGTCTGCTAGCTTTCTAAGGAGAGCAAGAAAGTACAGGCTGTCGCTGTGTGCGAGAACAGTAGGGGAGGATTTGGGAGGGGGGGTTGGGGGAGAGGAAATGATTATTAGAATATACTGTATAAAAACATTTTCCCAATAAAATATCTTAGACAGTCAAAATATCAACACTCCTCTGAACTGATATGTGCAGTAAAACTTTACTATTCACAGATAAACGATATGGGATGAAAGCACAGGCTTCTTTTCCTGTGTCAAACGTGAGATTCCTCTCTGAACAAAAGGGCTGCTGTTTGCCCATTGGGAGGAAAAGACAAACTGGGAGATCCATCACTCCTTGGCATTACCATTTTATCTTTACTCTTTTCAAGTACTTCACTCCAAGCAGTATTTATAAAGTGACTAATGTCATGTATGGTTTTTTTTTATTCTCTATAATATATCAGGTTTGTTTTTTGCTCTTTGTACAGAAAATGAGTTTGGATATCAGGAAACTTAATTATGGTTTTACTTGCCATCATTCAATGTAGCTGTATCAACAAAAGCTGGTGTTATTTGGCCTATTCATTATTGTCCAAACTTTTAGTATCTCCATAGTTAATGGTCTCTCAGTATCTTGGGTGTAGTGACATTTTATAATTCAACAGTAAGTTTAATTCAACAGGTAAGAAATTTTTGGAAACTTAGCTAAAACTCTTCTAAGCCTCTTCAGTTAACCACATTTCTCCATCATTTACATAAAACTGGTTGAAATATTAAAACAAAACTAATTTGTTCTTGCAGGCCAAGTATTTAAATATAAAATTTCAAACTACTAAATATTTTACGTCTTAGGCTATCATATGTTTTAAAGGTATAGATATATTCAGTAATAAATAATGTACATCACATGTCCATTGCTGAAGCAAGTAATGCAACATGTTTTTACTAATTTGACATATGGCTGTGGTACATTTTAAATGAATGGATATAGTCAGTAAAAATGATACACATCATATGCTCAACACATGAAATTTTGAGGTCTTACTAATTGGCATGATTGAGTGAGGCAATATGGATATGTAGATAAGAATAATGGCTCATGCCCTCCACCACTTACAAAGAAATACACAACATAAAAATATAAAATTATATTAAAATAAAGATTATGATGATTATGACAATGTAAGAAGACATAATCTCATGTTAACCTTTTTTTTTTTTTTTTTTTGGTTTTTGGAGACAGGGTTTCTCTATGTAGCTTTGCGCCTTTCCTGGAACTCACTTGGTAGCCCAGGCTGGCCTCGAACTCACAGAGATCCGCCTGCCTCTGCCTCCCGAGTGCTGGGATTAAAGGCGTGCGCCACCACCGCCCGGCTCATGTTAACCTTTCAAGCACATAAGAAGTGTTATCACATTCTATAGATGAGAAGACAAGCTAATTTACTCAACCTCTAAAATGTAAATTCTAAAAAGTGAGTTAGACTAAGAAAGATTCAAAGAAAATTTGTATTCAAAAAAACACCAAAGATGGAACTTTCAATCAGTAAATCATAGTAACTTCAAGGTCTTCTTCAATAATAGAAGGACTGCATTTGATCCTTCAATTCAGGACTAGACTCAGATACTAATAAATGACATTTACCTCAATGCAGTTTAAGATGGAGTTTATTTTTTATTTTTTATTTTTATTTTTTTTTTGGTTTTTCGAGACAGGGTTTCTCTGTGTAGCTTTGTGCCTTTCCTGGAACTCGCTTGGGAGACCAGGCTGGCCTCGAACTCACAGAGATCCGCCTGCCTCTGCCTCCCGAGTGCTGGGATTAAAGGCGTGCGCCACCACCGCCTGGCTTAAGATGGAGTTTAAATTCTAACAATATATGTATGGTTTCCTTACCATTACTAATATTTATCTGCTCAAACAATATGTTTCCTTATGAGATCCTTATACATGTGTACATTATACCTTGATTATTGCCCTTTGCCCTCTCCTACCCTTTTCTTTTCATTGGCTATCACCTCCCACCAAAATAGGATTCTTTGTACTCTCATGCCTTGTGAAAAAAATCAGTTCTTTCTACTACACATGACAAAAAGCATAAGATTTGTCTTACAAAATCTGGATTGTTTTGCCTAAGTGTTAATAAGAGAGATCAGCAGTTGGGAGAAACAATTGATATGAGATTACCTTCAAAAACTGAGCTTTATAAAGCAAAAGAAGTCTTCATGACCATGAGAGCCATGGACAGGCCATGAGAAGGGAGAGCATCATGAGTGACAGGATTATCACATCAGTGGTAGCATGATGGCTGTAAGGTGGGAGAGCATTTTAGACATCCCAAAAAACATCAAGAAAGTTGGCTTAAGGAGAAAGAGTAGAAGAGATAGCTGCAATGTGCAGAGTGATGGAGAAACATGGATGGAAAAATGGGGAGTCTGAAAGGGCATCTATGATCCAACTACTTGACAACCTCCAGTTGACCCATTTTCTTGAAAATAAAAAATTATGATCTTCTTTATTGCTAGGTAACACTGCACAGCATATCACATTTACTTTTTCATGCAGTTGTTGGATTGCTAAGCAGATTTGATAACTTGACTATTATAGTGTTAGAACAAACAGGACTGTGGAAATTTGTTTGACACACTGACTTTGATTCCAATAGATACATGTTTATGAGTAGTATATCGGGATAATACACTATTTCTATTTTGAGTTTTTTGAGAAAAGGTCATACTGATTGTCATAGCAGCTGAACAAATTCACAATGCTATTAGCAGTGTATGAGTGTTTTTTCAACATACTTGTCAGTGTTTGTTTTTTCTTTTCTTCATGCTAGCCATTCTGACTGAGCTGCAATGGGATGTTAATGTATTTGAATTTACATTTCCATACAGCTGAGAATGTCTAACATTTTTCAATGTCTATTGCCTATTTGTCCCTTTATCAATAACTATCTGCTCAATATCTTTTCCTGTGTATTTATTGAAATAAATATTTCTATGAAAACAGCTAGATATATACTTACATATAGTTTTTTGTGACTACACCTGGTCATACAAATGAGTTACTCAAATACATTTTTATATTATGTCAAGTAAGGTACAGGACTATATTACCAACAATAGTTTGAAAATAGCTAGGTATATACTTATATATAGTTCTATAAGACTATAATTGGTTATACAAATTCATTATTTTAAAACATTTTTATACTTAGTCAAGTATGGTATAACACTATACTAGGATAACAACAATAGTAAATACTAATTTATTTTCATTATTTTATTGAATTTATTCATATATCAAATTATCAAACACAGTGTTAAAGACATTAGTGTAATGCCATCAAAGAAAAAAAATTTAAATTTCTACTTTGTTTCCCTATCACAAAAAATAAAAATGTATGCTTTTTTTTCCTCAACCAATTTGCACAGAATTCATGTTAAGGAATACTTCAGGCTATATGATATAAGTTAAATTAACTGTTATGGAAAGTTGTGAATTTAGAACAATTCACACTAAAATCCCCAGAGGATAGGTGTTCAGAATTGATAGATTTGTACAAATAGATAGATGTTTCTTGCACATTGCTCAATGTAGCATATTCCAAAGCAATATCAGCAGAGATTTAATTAACAAAGTTTAGCTAATTTTCTGAAGCACACCAAATAGAAGCACATAACTGTAGATGTGAGATTCTTCATAAAGTGAAACATGCTAAGAGTCCTGCTTTAGGGTATATTGTCACAAATGCCACTTTGTATCTATGATGTAGAAGTGACATGGTCATCCAAGTGGGGTACAAGAAGAATATGTGGAGACATTAAGTCAGTGTCTCTTAACTATTCAAACAGTTTTCCTTTAGAGCATCCTCCCCATGTATGCATGCTTTTACTCACCCATTAGTGTATCCTTCTTTTAAGTAACGACTGTGATGATGAAACTTAGAACATGGAGTCACTTTGAGAACTTCAAACCAAATAAAATGGATACGTTTTATGCACTTGTCTTAGTTTGGGTTTCTATTGCTGTAAAGAGAAACCATGACCATAGCAACTCTGATATCTTTGGTTGTGAACCTAGCCTTTAAGGCTGAGCCATCTCTCCAGACTTAATAGTGCCACTCCCTATGGGTTTATGGGGGGCAATTACATTCAAATTACCACAACACTTAAGTGTTTGAGAATGGACAATAACTAGTGCAAATATGCCTTAGTAGATTAAAAAATCTGTACCCATGAAATCAATGAAAAACAAAATAGAATTAGATCAATGGTAATAAAAACAATAATAGATTTTCCATGAAGAAATGTTAATGCATATGTAACAGAGCTGTGCATAGATTTCAGTATGTAAGTAGGGCACTTAGTTTAGTCCCTAAAATTCAGTAAAATTGGGTGTGGTGATGGACAGCTGTAATTCCTGTGCTCAGGAAGTATGGGTAAGAGGATGAGAAGGTTGATTCCATCCTCAATTCCACTGTGAGTTCATGGTCAGTACAGTCCTTATCAGACCTGTATCTAAGGGAAAAGAATGTATATATAATATTAGTAGTAATAAAAATTCTTAGTATCCCAGGAATTGTAAACAGCATCATCAATAAAGTTTTACTAAATATCACAGCTAAAATAAAATACTGCAGGGATCATTTCTAGTCTCATATAAAATTATTTGGATACAGTTAACAAAAACTTGAAACATAATAAAACAATACAATATTTTATGGTGTTGTAATATGACCACATATACAATATTTTATAGTGTGATATGACTACATTCAGTTAAGAAAGCCAGAAACAAGAAGAGAAACAGGGTTGACTATTTTTAAAAGCTGAAAGATTAATTGTAAAAAAATAATAGATATAGGTAATATACAGGCATAAAGCATTAACAAAATGTATAGTTCATATTAAATTAACTTAAAAATAAAAAATAGCCAATATGTAATCTGCAGAGTGTCAGTAAACATTTGAATATCATACTCAGTAGTCTTGGGAGTACAAACATGAGAGTCAATTTTTCATTCACATAACATGAAAGTTTAACAAAGACCATAACTCTCAAGTAAAAAATTTTATTAATACTTTGAGAAATTCATACAATTATTTTAATCATATTCATCCTCTTTCCCCATTCCTCCCACATCGACCCCTGTGGTGGTATTGTGTTCCCCAAAATATTATGTACCCTAATAAACTTATCTGGGGTCAGAGAACAGAAAAGCCACTAGATACTGAGGTTAGCAGTGGTAGCACAGGCCTTTAATCCTAGCATTCCAGAGATAGAAATCCCTCGATCTCTGTGAGTTCAAGGCCACATTGGAAACAGCCAGGCAAGGTGACACAAGCCCTTAATCCCAAGAAGTGAGCCTTTAATCCCAGGGAGTGATAGCAGATAGGTATATAAGGCGTGAAGACCAGAAACTAGAAGCATTTGGCTGGTTAAGCATTCAGGCTTTTGAGCAGCAGTTCAGCTGAGACCCATTCTGGATGAGGACTCAGAGGCCTCCAGTCTGAGGAAACAAGACCAACTGAGGATCCTGTGAGGTGAGGTAGCTGTAGCTTGTTATGGTTTTCTGATCTTCCAGTTCACCCCAATACCTGGCTCAGGTTTGATTTTATTAATAAGAACTTTTAAGACTTCTGCTACAGACCCATTTTCTGACTATTACAAAAACAAAATATAATAAAAATGATTTATTAGCCATGGTTTTTTAATTCCCCTGGAAATACTTCTTATAATTATGAGGCTTCTCACCTGGCACCTGTATGAGCCCAGAGGCCAGCAGAGAACTCTGGGTATTTTGCTCTATCACTCTCCGCCTTCCTCACTGAAACAAGATCTCTCACTGAACCTGGAGTTAGTCTGCAGGTCAGCAGGCCCTGGTGATCTGTCTCTGCCTCCCCCAGTGTACTGGAGCTCCAGTCCTGTGAGGTCACACCTAGTATTTTATGTGTGTGCTGGGGATTTAGAACTCAAGTCTCAAAGCTTGGGTAGTAAACACTCTATTGACTGAGCCATCTCCCCAGCTCTACAATTTCAACCTAAAGTCTTACATAAATAAAAGAAAAATATGCATAATAATTAACAAAATATAAAATATTATTTATAATAAAGATGCAAAAAGGTCTAGGTAGCCTTAAATTGATCTACTATTTAGTAACTACATTAATTATTTAAGGTAAGTTCATTTAATTAAAAATTGTAAGTCAATTTTGATATACACATAGATATGTAGTAATATAAGATTTTCTAAAGAAAGAGAAATCTGGCTTGCAAAAATACATGTCTATGATGGAATTTTTCAAGATAATTTGTGGACTGAAGGGTGGCTCAGCAGTTAAGAGCTCTGCCTGTTCTTCCAGGGGATTCAAGTTTGGTTCCCAGCAACCACATGGTAATTCACTACTACATTCTGTAAGTCCAGTTCCAGAGGGTCTGACACCCTCTTCTCTCAAGGGGCACTAGGAACATAAATGATGCATAGCCATATAAGTGGGCAAAACACTTATACACATAAAAACACAAAAAAATTAAAATTTCATTTGCAAAGATAATAATATGTTTGCATATACCTATAATGGACTTAACTCCTTACAGGTTGACCATGTTTCAGTTGAAGACCACACCTCCAAGAATACATGATAGGGAACAAATTAGATATGATAAAGAAATAATAAGTGGATAGAGGACACCAAGTTGTCTAAGGAGAAGAGGGTATGTGTATTTCGGAAAGGTTGAGGGGAATATGGGCAAATACGGGTTGAGAGAATATGGGCAAAATGTCATTATAGGAAATTTCAAAGAACTAATGTTTTCCTGATAGTATTATTTTAGATGGATTTCTAAAATTTTATAGTCCAAACATAATGATAAATTTTCAACAAAAAATTTGAGAAGAAAAAATAGAAATGCCATTGAAAATGCACAGGAAAACACATAACATTTTTAGGGAAATTAATTCACAAATTAAGGCCTATTTGTTGAATCAAATAAAAGTTAGACAATGCTGTTAACAAGGAAGAAGGTTTGTACACACTAATAAAGTGTGTGTTCGAAGAAAATCCTTATAGCAGACAGAGTCCTAGAGAGACTCTGGTGAAGATGAGAATGAGAGACGCTTGGGAAAGACAGAAAATCACTTGTTTTCTTTTGGCTGATATGCAATAAACAATGAGGCTTGCCGTGAGAGCACGATGAGGGTTTTGCTTCTTGGATCTTCCTTTTATTTCCTTTTTCCCTTCTAGCAAGTGTGGGCACCAACACCATATGGAGCAAAAGGGAGCAGATGGGAGGGATTTAGGTCACACTCATGAATGCCTTCAAATAGCTGAGAGTGCGATCCTCCTGCCGCGTTTCCCAACTCTAAAGAAAGTAGCGTAAAATACATTGAAACTTTCGTAGTGGAAGATAACCGAGGACAAAACCCAGGGAAAAACACCTTGCAGCTATCTAGTTTCTGTTTCAGAAACTTTAGCAGGGAGACTCTTGGTACCAGTGTCTTACAACGCGGGTGGCTTAGCCCGTGGCTGGAAAGCAGGCATTCTTCACTGAATGTGGGAAGGAGGTTTACTTCAGCACGTCTGTAAAGTACTAAAGTTTAAACAGAAAACCACTTCATCCTTTTACCTCGCTCCAATTTGATGGCCCCAAAATTCTCAAATGCCAAAAATATGATATAGCTGTCTCATTCTTAAGATCCTTAATCCTGGTCTAGCCTGGAGGCTTTGGATTGCTTTTGTTTTCTACAAAAAATTTATCTGGTCAGACTTAGAAAGTGGAAAATATTTCTACAGCAGTGAATGCCATTTCCAGGATAGCTGTGGATGAGGGAGGGCTCATCAGAAATGACTAAGATAATTAATTACAAGGTACTGTACTGAAATGATTTTCAACAGCATTTTGCAGTCTCCAGAGTTAAATAGGAGACTCTAACTCCTCTATTGTCTTTGTATCTTATTAAAGTATATTATTATATGTAGCAGGGTTTTTCTTTGGGGCCACTAACCAGCTCCCAAATCATGACACAGAGACTTATTAGTTTTGAATGCTTGGCCTAGCTTAGGCACGTTTCTGGCTAGCTCTTTTAACTTAAATTAACCAGTTTCTCTTCATCTTTTGCCTCAGGGCTTATTTCTATCCCTACTTCTGTATAGCTTAACTTTCACTGCTTCTATATGTCTGGCTGGCTGGCAGCTTTCTGATTCTGGCCCTGGGTGTCTCCCTGTTCTCCCCTTCTTCTCTTGTCTCCTCTTTGAACCTAGATTTCTCCTCCTATTTATTCTCTCTGCTTGCTAGCCCTGCCTATCCTTTCTCTGCCTAGCTATTGGCTGTTCAGGTTTTTATTAGACCAATCAGGTACCTTAGGTAGACAAGGTGAAACAAATGCAAAGATCTTTTTCCTAGTTAAAATAATATTCAACAACAATGATATACAACCATTAGGTATCCTAAGAGTTAAAAACATCATGCATTTTAGTATCAGAGTATTTTCTAATTGGATGAAAATTTCTTCATTTAAGATATTTTTCTGATCTTTTAACATACACTGAATTCTTGATATTCAGTCAATATATTCCGTAATGAAAATAGTTTCTGTGTAAACACTGACACACCAGAAACAATTTTTACATGGGCAAAAAAAATGTGGGAATGAACTTTTAAGTTTTCTACAATTTCTGAGACTGTAATATTTCGTAGTGGAAGATAACATGTAACATTTCTCCCTTCCTTTCCCCCTTCTGAACCACCTGTATATTCCACGTTTTCTTTTTGTTGTTGTTGTTAATTTTATCATCGCCTCTTTTTCAATAATTGTTATTGAATGAAGATACATATTTTAATATCTATATAAGTATTCCTCAATACAGCCTGCTCAATCTGCATAAGGTTTCTTGTATGTTTGTTTTCTGATTTGGTAGTGGAACACAAAATGTGTGCTCTCTCTCTCAGAGAAGACTGTATTTCCTGCTCCGCTCTAAGCATTCCTAAATTGTCTGTATTTCTTTGTATTAAATGTCTGTATTTTAAAGCAAATAAAGTAAATTTAGGGCATAATTTCATTTTGTATTTTCTTCTTAACAAAATCACTTTAATCTGTTTCAGCTGTAGACTTTTCAGTTTGGATGGTGATGAATTGCTTACAATGCTGGGAATTGCATACCAGTTAGATGATGTTGAGTTCTGTGAGAATGATGTATCAGTGGCCTTAAGAAATATAGACGTTTCTCACTCAGTTGGCTTGTTTATCAAAAAAGAATTTAATCGATGTAGCTAAGTCAAACTATTAATCATATTTTAAGGAAAAGTAAACCCCTTGCTACTTCACCATGTGATTTCCATGTCGATATTATTTCATATGACTATTTTAATGAGTGGACAGTTTAAATATTTCTTTCAAGAACATTTGTGCTTAAAATCTAGATTTTAAATCTAAAAATGCTCATAACTTTCTTCACATTAATAGATATTTCAATGATTTTTAGGCACAAATAATTTTAATGAATTTGCTCTACCTTTAGCAATATCCTTACACACAGGATATATACATGAACAGAAGAACAAGATATGTATTCCTCCATAAGGAGTTCTGGTCTGTAGTTACACTGTTAGATTCAGAAAACAATAGAGAACAAGGAATAATAACCCTATTCATACCTGAGACTACCTTTAAATGCTTAGTAGAAATCATTATTAACTGCTATGTAATAGTTATGAATCATGACATAAAAGATGGAATCCTGTCATTCCCAACACCATCTATAGAAGTGAAAGGCATATTAACACAGAAAGATACATACCATATGATCACATTCATATGTGGAGTGTATAAAAGCTGATCTCAGAGAAGCTGAGAGTAGAATGATGATAATCAGAGGTTGAGGGACAGAAAGTCATGGGGTGATGTAGATTATGGAGTAGTAAGTTATAATTGGGTGGGAGAGAAAGGTATGATTTTTGTCAAATAGTCACATAGAGAGTTGACTATAGATAACGATGATGTGCTCTACTTGAAACAAGAGATGAGCCAGGCAGTGGCAGCTCATACCTTTAATCCCAGCACTTGGGAGGCAGAGCCAGGTGGATCTCTGTGAGTCTGAGGCCAGTCTGGTCTACAGAGGGAGATCCAGGACAGGAACCAAAACTATGCAGAGAAACCCTGTCTCAAAAAACCAAAAGAGGAAAAAAAGAAGAAAAAAAAAAAAACAAGAGATGAGAAGAAAATAATTTAAATGTTTTACCATAAATAATTAAGTTTTAATAAATTTGCATTTGTAATATATAGTGATAGATATCATATAAAATAAATAAATATATACATATATATATATATGATTTTCTCATTATATAATGTCCTGCATCAAAATATCACATGATAAAGCTATAGATTTTTGCTAAATTACCAGCTAAAAATGACCTGGCACTGGGAATATAGCTCAGTAACAAATCCCTTGCCTAGCATTCATGAGGCCATAAGTTCAGTTCTCAGTCAATAAATATAAATAAATAAATAGTAGTAATCAGTTATGCACCATTTCTAATTTAAGTACCAATCCTAGCATTATTGCTCAACTTTCCAGAGACATAACATACCCAGAGGAAGGGCTACCCATTTAGGCTTTTGGACATGAGAGATGAGTTTGAGTATATATGAAAAGAGAGAAGGAAGGTGGTTTAGATCTGTCACAAATTAACTCATCTGGAACTAAGGAACATTGGGGCACAGTATCCAACTCTACTCAAGCTTTCTATTCAGAGACTAAGGCTTAAGAGAAAAATTATCCAGAGAAACAAAGAAAGGTTCAGTCTCACAAGGAAAATAGAAAAATAACCCTATCTCTTCACATCTTTCTGGTGGGGTGGGGGGTGTATGTTTATGTGTTTATGTGGGTACATGTAATGAGATGTATGAGAAGCCAGAGATTGACATCCAGTGTTTTCATCAATAATTATCTACCTCACTTGTAGACAAAATTCTAAACGGTCTTATTAAATAAGAAACACAGAGCCAAATACAGAGTTAAAGCCTAAGAGATCAGAGCAAGAGCCACGACTCCCTTTAGCTTACCACTCACTGTCGTCCTTTCCCTGAGAGAGAGAGACCTTCTTCCTGTGTGTCTTGCATTTTATTGCTTTCCTGTTCTGCCTTCTCGTTGGCTCTAAGCCCAGCCACATGACTTCCTCGTAGGGCCCATCTATACAGACCTCCTGGTCTCTATGGTTGATACTGAGATGAATGACTCAAGGATCACCACGCTTGACTGTGTCCTTGATGACACAGAGACTCTACCTGCCATGTGATCGGATTAAGGGCATGGGCTACCACCACCTGACTTCTATTCCTGGCTCTCCACCAATGACCTCTGATCTCCAGGTAAACTTTATTAACATACAAATAAAATCACATTTCAGCACAATTAAAATATCACAACACCCACTTTTTGATATAGGGTCTCTCAGGAACCTAGAGCTCATCTATTGGGCTAGTTTTGGATGGACAAAGAGCTACAAAGATGACTCCACATGTCATCTCCTTCATTACTAGGGTTATAGACAAATGGTGTAGCACCAGTCTTTTATGCATGTACTGGAAAGCCAAACTCTGATATTTATGCTTGTATAGCAGACAATTTACTGAATGAACCAGATCCTGGCTACCAATTTGTCTATTTCTAGATGAAATGATAGAATCATAGAACATAGAACACTCTTCTGCCTCATTTCTTTTCAAGTGGTGGAATTACAACTTTATCTGGCTGCAGTTTGATAAGTGAGCTTCTTTCAATGTATATAAGGCTAATTACCATCTAAGAATATAAAGTAAGAGTGACAAAATGTGTGAGTGATGCTTGAGCTGTTACAGGAGCCCTGTTTCTATGACATGTCATCAAGGTCTTCTGTATTTATACACAGTAAAGTTCACAGAGGTTACTACACTTGGGTTTAAAGATCCATCCTGTCCCATCACATCACCAGACTTAGTTGAACTAGACCTGTAGAGGAATTCAGTGCCCTATAAGCACAAGCAATTATA
>CABHPP010107009.1:0-14470 GCA_902168425.1 Peromyscus attwateri
TAACTTCATTTCAGTCAATGATGTTTTCAAAGAATAAGACTGGAAACTTTGTAATATTTCTTTGAGTCTTCTGTTTTCCTTAGACTTTGTTGTCAATGTAAAATGTAAATTCATTCTTATAACCTATGTCCCTTCAGTGTCTGGCTTCTAAGTGATTGGTGATATTTCCTTCCTCTTCACTATACTATAATTCCATCATCTTCCAGTTGTTATTTAAAGGGGTATCCATGATCTGCTCCACCACACATCATTGGTACATGCAGACCTCTCTCTTTGTCCTCCTCTTCTCTGCATTTCTCTCTTATTCACCCCATTTTAATGAATGTCTACACTTCAGCACATTAGAAAGACCTTCCTTGTCTACCCAGTCAAAAATAGTATTTATTACTCTTTAATTTGTTTTATTGGTTCCATTATAGCACTTACTTGAAGTGATATAATAGTATACACTACTGTGTTATGCTGTGTATTTATGTAAAAGGTTGATTTGTGGTATCTTTACGGCTAAAAATATTCTAACTTATTTGTATTTGCTATTTCTCTGTCTTTTGTGATCTCCAGATTTATTTCATGAGAAGAAATTGACAAAAAAGATGGTGAGGTGCTTAGAAAATACCAAGGCTGATAAACACATATTTTTTCCAAGATAAAGGCTTTTCTTTTTTTCTTTTTTTTCTTTATTTTCCAAGATAAAGGCTTTTCTTTTCTTTTCTTTTTTTTAAATTTTATAATTTAATTTAATTTTGCATATCAGTCACAGATTCCCTTGTTCTCCCCCCTCCCGCCCCCCCCCCTTTCCCCCAGCCCACCCCCCCATTCCCATCTCCTCCAGGGCAAAGACTCCCCCGAGGATTGAGCTCAACCTGGCAGATTCAGTTCAGGCAGATCCAGTCCCCTCCTCCCAGACGGAGCCAAGTGTCCCTGTATAGGCCCCAGGTTTCAAACAGCCAACTCATGCACTGAGCACAGGACCCGGTCCCACCGCCTGGATGCCTCCCAAACAGATCAAGCCAATCAACTGACTCACTTATCCAGAGAGCCTGATCCAGTTGGGGGCTCCTCAGCCATTGGTTCATAGTTTATGTGTTTCCATTCGTTTGGCTATTTGTCCCTGTGCTTTATCCAACCTTGGTCTTAACAACTCTCGCCCATACAAACCCTCCTCTTTCTCACCAACTGGACTCCTGGAGCTCCACCTGGGTCCTGGCCGTGGATCCCTGCATCCGGTTCCCCCAGTCATTGGATGGGGTTTCTAGCATGACAATTAGGGTGTTTGGCCATCCTATCACCAGAGTAGGTCAGTTCGGGCTGTCTCTCAACCATTGCCAGTAGTCTATTGTGGGGGTATCTTGGATGGATCTAGAAAAAATCATCCTGAGAAATCCACAAAGATACCCCCACAAGTAGTTTTATAGTTAAAGATAGACAGCAAGTGATCGCATCCTTTTCCAGGTGCTAGATGTGGAACCTACTTCTGACCCAAACAAATGTACTGCCTGCTTTTGGTGACTGAAGAAAGGCTCTATTATTTAGGGGTCACAGGCTAGAACTGTATTGAGGTCCTTCCCTAGGGGAAGACAAATCCTCAAGCAGGAACTGATGACAATAATTCCAAGGAGTTATTTGCAGCATTCTGAATGACAGGTTTTTAAGGAATTAGATTCCTTGGCAGATGATACTGTGTGGAAGTTCAGATAAAAAGCCCTTAAAACAACAAAGGAAAAACAAAAAAGACAATGCCAACCTATTTCTTGGGAATTGTGGTAAAGAAAGAGGTAAGTTTCCATTACAACTAAGTGTCTTACAGCTTGCTCCAAAAACAATCACAAACTGTGGTCTTGGCCTATGAGGGCGTGCTGCAGTCTAGGGTATTTGGAATGATGGTATGAATTTGTTAATGATAGAAATATACTGTAATGGTTTCCTTGTATAAAGTTAAATCCATATGATCCTCATAAACAGAGACGTTCCATCCTTGTGAAATAGAGGACAGACCTTAAGTGAACCAATAAGGGTGATATATAGAATTTGAGAGACCATGACTGGGCAGACTCATTTTAGAAGCATAACAAGTATAACATTTATGCTTGTGATGAATTTAGGAGACATAGGAGGGCTCAACCACAACTGAGATGAAAGAAGGACAAATACAATCCCAGAAGAAGAAAATCAGAAGCTCACTCTGTAGCTGTTTTCAAATTTATAAAGAGCTCTTTTGCAGAGAATAAGTCCTGCTGATTCTGTCCCCCTATCTTTGGAATGCTCTTCACTGTCTACTCCTGTGAAACTCATACCCATCACTTAGATAGTTTGTTAACTATGTGGTACTGCAACTGCTTCTAGCAACATCCTTTATCTCTCTTTGTTCTGTAGTGAAGCTTCCTTCTCTCAAAGCGGACACATCCCAAAAGCTTGTGTTTTTTCCTTTTGTGTTGCCGTGTTTTGTTTACATTGTGCCACATTGGCGCATTGTGGGCATCAAGACCCGTCCTTCTGGTAGATTTTAGTTCTTCACAAAGGCAGGTGCTACTTTATCCATTCCTGTCTGAATGTGGTACAGGGTAGATTTTTTTTTCAGTAAAATTTACCTTCTCTCAGATCTATACATTGTGTCAGTTTAAAAATAATTGATGGGATGGGGAGACAGTTCAGTCAGCAGAGCACTTATATCATCAAGAGGACATGAGTTCCATCCCCAGCAGCCACATAAATGCTGGGGGCAGCTGTAACCCTAGAACTAGCAGGATGGCAGGATCTCAAGAAAGTGCTGGTCAGCCATTCAAGACATTTGGTGTGCTCTGTTCAGTGAGGGATCCTGTCTAAGAATAAAGGAAGACACTGATATCAACCTTGTGACCTCCACATATTCATGCACCCATGTGTATATGTTCCTGTGTGCTCATGTGCATGCACACACAAACATATGCATGCTTTACACACACACACACACACACACACACACACACACACACACACACAGAGAGAGAGAGAGAGAGAGAGAGAGAGAGAGAGAGAGAGAGAGAGAGAGGGAGAGAGAAACACACACAGTATTTGGTGTCTCTGCTGACAATTTGTTTGCACTCCTGTTCTGTATACTTCACCGTTGGCTGTCTTAAAGCTTCTTGAATTTATGTGAGAGCTACCCAAGGACAGAGAATGTGTCTAGTCTTATATTCTCTAATGTATCCATCACAGAATATGATCCTTACTGGGGACTCAGGACTAGTTTTGAAATTGTACTGAAGGAAACACTGATGTGTGCTTACAAAGATAAAAATCTTTTTAGGAGAGAAATGATCTGCCTGAACTAGTTTAAAATACTGGCTTAGGTATTAGAATATGCTGTCCAACTTATTTCTTGAAGATTATATAGTTAAACATGAAACAAGAAGTTTATGACTTCGAAGAATACATGTCATTAGAAATTGTATTCTCTATGAGAATTTTAGCAAATTTCTTCTATTTTCATATCTAGTTTTCAACCATCTTTGACTGATCATTTCAAGTATGCTAATCAGAACATTCATGCAAACCTTCATAAACAGAGATTCAAATATGTCAAGAATTCTTAAAAACCACAACAAGCTGAGCCACAGAAGAATATGGTATTCTGAAACTAAAAATCCGTAAGATTCTATGGGCACAATTGCTAATGAGATTGTAGGTACATAGGAGGAGATTGGGTGATGAAATGTGGTCACCCATATGTCACACCATGGACACAAATACAATTTGTGGAACTAAACTCAGGACCTTTATAAAGCAGATGTAGCAATGACTACATCATAGTACATGGACAAGACATCCAAAGCATAAAAGCTTAGAGGTTTAGGGGAGTAGGAAGGATGGACAGGTGTTGAAAGGTTGAGCAATGGGTACAAAGTTACAGTCAGATGGGAACCAGACCTTTTTCTGTGCTATTGCATATTAGAGCAACTATAGATAGCAATAACTATTATATATTTCCAAAAATTAGAATAATATATTTTGAAAAACTTCACCATGGATGAATATTAAATATTTGAAAAATGTGTAACATGAATTAAACATCATAAAAATATTAAAAATTATATGTGTTACCTCAGTAACATGCACCTATTAATGTTTTATGTACTAGATGCCATCAGAGAGTTTACAGATAAAATGTGGTTCACAGTTGCATTTTGTGTGTGTGTGTGTGTGTGTGTGTGTGTGTGTGTGTGTGTGCATGTGTGCAAGCCCGAGGTTAAAATCTGGTGTCTTTCTTCAATCTTTCTTCAACTTTATTTTTGAGACCGGTTTTCTCACTGAACCTGAAGACCATCAATTTGGCTAAGCTAAACAGCCAATGTTCACTAGAGATTCTGTTTGTCTTTACTCTTCCAGTGGTGGGGCTACAAGTGCATGCCAGCACACCTGTCTTTTTTATATGTGTTCTCAGGGATTTGAACTCAGGCCCTCATGGTTTCACAGCAGGCATTTTTATCAACGGAGCTACCTCTTCAGTCATCACAGTTAAGTTTTATTCACTTATAAAGAAGAATGAAAATTTGCAATTTGCTGGAATGTTGGTGCAAGTTTCTCCAATCTTAATTATACTGAGAGAAATCAGTCATTCTCAGAAGAAAAATGTCCCATGTTTTCTGTCATAGGTGAATCTATATGAAAGATAAGATGATCTACTTGGGAAAAGGAAGGGAATTAATGGGTAGAACAGGAGGGTAAAGAGGTGAATGTGTTAAAAGTACATACTATATGTAATATATGTATGAAAAGTCTTCATAAAATATATCACTTTGTACAATGAATATATGCTAACATTTAAAAAAATATAAAAAGAAAGAGTGGGAAAGCACCACTAAACTTATTGCAAATGTAAAAAGCGTCATTTCACCCAAATATCTCTACCAGTTTTTGAAGAAAAAAAAAAAAGATCTGATCAGCACCATTGGCCATTGTTACTAGTAGACAATGGTAAGATGTGTGGAGATGGCACTGACAGAAGGCAAAAAAACAAAAACAAAAAAACAAAAAACAAACAAACAAACGAACAAAAAACCGCCTGGGCAACTAAGCATCCTCATTGGAGATGTCCTCTGCTTCCTAGGCTGCATGGTCAGCATAGCCGCTATTGTTTGCATATCATCAGTGCCATACAGCCCAGGTGATATAACAGGGAGATGATGCACCTAAAGAGGGAGATGCTGAGTGCCAGACACATGGCATTGCTTCGGATGTACGGAAATGACAACAAAGGAAAGCGTAAATTCCTACACCTTTGAAAGTGCCTCCAGACAAACTTAACTTTGGATTGTCAGTGGGACCTATTTTTCTCTATGACTACAGAGCAGGACTTATTTGGAAAGGAAACAAGTCAATGTAAATTGTGCTTCATCTGATGGCTACAGATGTAGAACAGTTCTGTAAGTGTATCTCGGCCATTTGAGATTCTTCTGTTGAGAATTTTCTTTTTACATCTGGACCCCATTTTTAATGGCATTATTTGGTGTTTTGATGTCTAGTTTCTTGAGTTCTTTATATATTTTGGATATCAGTTCTCTGTTAGATATGGGGTGGTGAGGATCTTTTCCCATTCTGTAGGCTGCTGTTTTATCTTATTGATAGTGTCCTTTGCTTTACAGAAGCTTTTCAGTTTCAGGATTTATTTATTAATTGTTGCTCCAGTGTCCATGCTACTGGTGTTCTATTCAGGAAGTTGTCTCCTGTGGCAATGCATTCAAGGCTACTTCATTTTCTCTTCTATCACATTCAGTGTAACTGGATTTATGTTGAGGTCTTTGATCCACTTGGACTTGAGTTTTGTGCAGGGCAATAGATATAGGTCTTCTTGCAATCTTCTACATGCTGATATCTAGTTATGACAGCAGCACTTGTTGATGACACTTTCTCTTTTCCATTGTATAGTTTTGGCTTCTTTGTCAAAAATCAGGTGTTCACAGGTATGTGGATTTATGTTAGGGTCTTTGATTTGATTCCATTGATCCATGTGTCTGTTTTTATGTCAATGCCAAGCTGTTATTATTAGAAGCACTATAGTAGAGCTTGAAGTCAGGGATGATGATACTTCTGGAAGTTCCTGTATTGTACAGGATTGTTTTAGCTATCCTGGGTTTTTTGTTTTTCCATATGAAGCTGAATATTGTTCTTTAAAGGTCTGTGATGAATTGTGTTGGGATTTTGATAGTGATTGCATTGAATCTGTAAACTGCATTTGGTAAGACTGCCATTTTTACTATGTTAATTCTACCGATCCATGAGCATGGGAGACTTTCCCATCTTCTGATATCTTCTCCAATTTTTTTCTTCAAAGATGTAACGTACTTGTCATACAGGTCTTTCACTTGTTTGGTTAGAGTTACTCCAAGATATTTTATATTAGTTGTGGCTATTCTAAGTGGTGTTGTTTCCATGATTTCTTTCTCAGTCCATTGATCATTTGTATATAGGAGGGCTACTGATTATTTTCAGTTAATCTTGTATCCAGCCACATCACTGAAGTTGTTTATCAGCTGTAGGAGCTCCCTGGTAGGATTTTTGGGGTCATTTATGTATACTATCATGTCATCTGCAAAAATCAAAAGTTTGACTTCTTTCTTTCTTTCCAGTTTGTATTCCCTTGATCTCCTTTAGTCTTATTGCTCTAGATAAAACTTTGAGTATGATATTGAATAGATATGGAGTGGACAGCCTTGTCTTGTTCCTGATTTTAATGGAATTGCTTTGAGTTTCTTTCCATTTAATTTGACATTGGCTGTCAGCTTGCTGTATAGTGCTTTTATTATGTTTAGATATTTTTTTTTTGTATCCCTGATCTCTTCAAGACCTTTATCATGAAGGGATTTGGATTTTGTCAAAGAGTTTTTCAGCATCTAATGAGATAATCATGTGGTTTTTTTTCTATAAGTTTGTTTATATGGTGGATTACATTGACAGATTTTCATATGTTGAACCATCCCTGCATCTCCAGGAGGAAGCCTACTTTATCATGGTGGATAATTTTTTTGATGTGTTCTTGGATTCAGTTTGCCAGTATTTTATTGAGTATTTTTGCATCAATGTTCATGAGGGAGATTGGTCTGTAATTCTCTTTCTTTGTTTCATCTTTGTGTGGTTTGGGTATCAGGGTAACTGTAGCCTCATAAAAAGAATTTGACACTATTCCTTCTGTTTCTATTATGTGGAACAACTTGAGGAATATTGGTATTAGCTCTTCCTCGAAATTCTGTTAGAATTCTGCACTGAAACCATTTGGCCATTGTGGTTTGGTTTTGGTTGGGGGACTTTTAATGACTGCTTTTATTTCCTTGGGGTTTATAGGTCTATTTAAATTGTTTATCTGGACTTGATTTAATTTTTATATGTGGTACCCATCAATAAAATTGTATCTACTCACAAAGAATCTGCACAGCAATTTGGTATCATGCGTAATTCTGTGTCCTCAGAAAGTATTTGATTATCATTCTTGAACAAAAATTGCTTTGAAGAAAACAAGGTTGGCTCCTCCCAGAAACTGGCAGGACATGGTTCCAGCCAGGGAAACAGGTAGGTGACATTCATTCCCATTTCCACCCTCTAATTTCAATTCCCCAGTCTCATCCATGGCTCCGTATCAGACCACATATTGTGGCTTCTCCATCCTCTATGCACCCATTCCCAAGGGACTGTGAATATCTCCTACACTTTTTATTCCTCAACCCATTTCTTTGTCTCTGTCAACAACATCTGAGGCACTCTTCCCTGCAAACGCACTGACCATGCTGGCCAGGGAATCAGGTACACTTTCCTTCTCATTCTCCAATTCCAATTCCCTAGTCTCATCTGCAGCTCGGTAGCAGACCACCTGTAAGGACTGGTATTCTTTCTCTTCCTCCACTCCTTTGGCACTCCACTGATTTTCATGGCAGACCCAACTTTCCTCCATCCTGTGGACTCTCTCAGACTCCACCCTTCTTGCCTATTCCCATCACTTCCTGTCAGCTCCCATTCCATAGACACGAGTTCTACTCTGGACTTCCAGTGGCCACACCTAGCAGGGAATCAGAAGCACTGCCTACCAGGCAACTGACAGCCGCCACATGCTCCTGTAATCCAGGGAGGGCAACAAACCCAAGGAATGGAAAATCTACCCAACAAAGACAAGACCAGATAGCAACACTCAGAATTACAATCATCCTGATGTTTAAACACCAGCTGAAAAACACAATAACAGCTTGTACAATATGCCATTTAAGAAATATTGATCTATAAATCTAACTCAACAGAAGGTTCTAGAAAAAAATTTCAGTCTGAAAAGGTTAATCACACTCAAGAAAACACAAGCAATAAACAATCTCAGGCCAGCAAATCAAAAGAGGTGGAAAAAACCCACACCACCACAACAAAACAAACATTGCTCACTGATAACTCTCAACATCAGTGGTCTTAATTCACCCATAAAAAGACACAGAGTAAGAGAATGGGTGTACAAACAGAACCTGCTATTTCCAAGAAACACACCCTACTATAAAAGACAGATATTGGCTCAGGGTAAAAGGATGGGAAAAGATATTCTAAGCAAATGGGCCCAAAAAGTAGATGGTATACTCATTTTAATATCTGACAAAATAGATTTCAACCTAACATTAATTGGATGAGATAGAGAATGACACTGTATACTCAGCAAAGGAAAATTTTACTAGATGAGTATTGCAGTTCTAAACATCTATTCATTGAACACAAGGGCACTCAAGTTCATAAAAGAAATACCACTACAGCTAAAAGTCATGTATTGATCCTCACACTTCAATAGTGGATGACTTTAATAACCCATTCTCACCAGTAGACAGGTCATCCAGACAAAAACTAAACAGAGAAATGCTGGAGCTAAATGTCATTATAAACCAAACAAATGTAAGAGTTATTTACAGACCATTTAACCCAAACACAAAAGAATATACCTTCTTCTCAGCTGCTCACTGAACTTTTTCCAAAACTGACCACATACTAAGACAGAAAGTGAGTCTCAACAGATTCAAGAAAATTGAAATAATATCCTTCATTCTATCTGACCACCATGGATTAAAGCTGGATATCAACAACAACAAAAACAACAGTAAGCTTACAAACTCATGGAAACTGAACAACTCACTAGTGAATGAAACATTGGGCAAGACAGAACTTAGAAAAGAACTTAAAACATTCTAGAATTGAATGAAAATGGAAAAATAACATACTCAAAATTATGGGACACAATGAAGTCAGTTCTGAGAGGCATATTCATAGCACTAGGTGTTGACATAAAAATATTGGAAAGATCTCATATTAGTAACTTAACAGTACACCTGAAAGCTCTAGATCAAAAACAAGACATAACACCCAAAAGATGTAGATGGCAAGAAATAAGAAAACTCAGGACTGAGGTCAATAACATGCAAACAAACCAAAAACAATAAAATAAATCAATGAAACAAGGTGTTGGTTCCGTGAGAATATCGATAAAATTGACAAACACTTAGCTAAATTGACTAGAAGGTGCAGGGAGAGGATAGAGATTAACAAAATGGGAGATGAAAAGGGAGACAAAACAACAGATACCAAGGAAATCCAGAGAATCTTAAGGACAAACTTTAAAAACCTTTGATCCATATATTCCACCAAATTGGAAATATCTAAAAGAAATGCATAATTTGCTTGATACATACCACTTACCAAAGTTAAACCAAGATCAAACAAGCAGTTTAAACAGACCTATAACCCCTAATGAAATAGAAGTAGTAATTAAGCCTCCCAAATAAAAAATACTGAGGGTCAGATAGTTTGGGTGCACAATTTTGCCAGAATTTCAAAGAAGAGTTAATGCCAATATTATTCAAATTATTCCACAACATAGAAGCAGAAGGAACATTGCCCAATTTGTTTTAAGAGGTCACAATTACCTCAATAGATACATAAATCACATAAAGACTCAACAAAGAAAGAGTGGTGTGGGACAGAGAAAAACCAATATTTTTATTTAAAACAGGTTGATTATAAATGCAATCTCTTTCTAAAAAAACAAAAGGGGATGTGATATAGATATGATAGGATAAAAGGGTAGATTAATGAACCTACTTTTAAAGAGTAACAACTTGTTTAAAATGTTTTATATTGCTATGGATTTTAGTTTATTGATACAAGTTTAAACTTAATTTTGTTATACTGTATATATATTTCTATTCTTGTTTGAGGTATTATGTTTCTGTAACTCATTTAAAATTGTAATAGATAATTAAAAATAGATTAATAATTAGTCATCTATGATAATCACATTTGTAGCCATGTTAGTTAAGTCTTCTAGGTATACATAGATATATTTCAGATAGATAGGTAGTCTTCAAACACTTCAAAGACCTACAGAATATGGCATTTAAAATGTTTTAAAAATTTAGACGTTCTAGACAGTGAGACATGTCTGCTCCTGGCAGCACTGGATTTACTTCGGAGAGGAGGATGGGCATGGAAGACACTCCATATGGAGTTTATCTTCACCTTGGCAAAGATAGCCATCCGGGCAAGAAACTGTTCTTGCCTGGACTGCTTGATCAACTGGACATGCAAGACCCATGGAAGGATGACCACTAAACTTTCCTTAACAAGATGGTCCTTCAGGTTCCTGCTTCGCAGAAAAAACTGCCAGACATTCAACAGGACACTTAAAAAAAAATGATGGAGAGACTCTAGCCCTGTGAGCTGAAGACAGATGCCCCAGCTTTACAAAGGAGCATTAGGTGACTGTCCAGGCTGTCAGCTGTTTCTGTCCACCCTGCAAGACTCCCGAAAGTTGCTTACATCCTTCTCCCATTTCTCAGGTAATATTATATCCTTCTGAGGTCTTTGATGTGGTTGAAGACTAGATACTTATAATTTTCCTTAGTTATGATAAAAGATAAGTTAGATATAAAACCTTAAACTCACAAATATAAGATAGATAGGATATCTTCTTTAATATTGTAACTGTAATTCTTGCTCGATAATTGTTTTGTTATACGTAATTTTACTATGTTAAAGTTAAAACCTTCCTTTTTGAAAAGGAGGAAAAGGGGAAGTGCTGTGGGATGTTCTGTATGACAGATATGTTAATAAATAAAGCACTGATTGGCCGGTAGCCAGATAGGAAGTATAGGCGGGACTAACAGAGAGGAAGATTGAGGGAACAGGAAGGTGGAGGAATAGACTGCCAGCCACGGCCAGGACAAGCAACATGTAAAGATGCCAGTAAGCCACGAGCCATGTGGCAAGGTATAGATTTATCAAAATGGGTTAGTTTAAGATATAAGAACAGTTAGCAAGAAGCCTGCCACAGCCATACAGTTTCTAAGTAATACAAGCGTCTGAGTGATTATTTTATACGTGGTTTGTGGAACTGTGGGGCTTGGTGGGACCTGGAGAAAAGCTCACCAGCTACAAATCACAGACCAATTTCCATTATGAACACACATGCAAAAAAATCCAGTAAAATGCTTGCAAACTGAATCCAAGAACACATCAGAAACAACATTCCCATGATCAAGTATGATTTATCCTGGAGATGCAGGGATGGTTTTACATATGTAAACTGATAAATGTAACCCACCATATAAACAAACTGAAAGAAAAAAACAACATATAATCATCTCATTAAATGCAGAAAAGGCCTTTAACAAAATCCAGCACCCTTTTGTGATAAAAGCTTGGAGAGATTAGGGATATATAGGACTTACTTAAACATAATAAAGACAGTTTACAGCAATCCAGCTGCCAACATCAAAATAAATGGAGAGAAACTTAATGCAATTACACTAAAGTCAGGAACAAGACAAGGCTGTCTACTCTTTCCATACCTATTTAATATAGTCTTTGAAATATTAGATAGAGCAATAAGACAACTGAAGGAGATCAAAGGGATGCAGATTGGGGAGGAAGAAGTCAAAGTATCTTTATTTGCAAACGATACGAAATTATATATAAGTGATGGTAAAAATTCTTTCAGGAAATTCCTGCTGCTGATACACCCTTTCTTCAGAGTAGCAGCATACACAAGTAACTCATAAAACCCAGTAGCCTGCCTACATAAAAATGACAAATGGACTGATTAAGAAATCAGGGAAATAATACCTTTTACAATAGACTCCAAAAATATATCTTAGGGTAACATTAACCAAACAAGGGAAGGCTTGTATGGTTAAAAACTTTAAGACACTAAAGAATGAAATTGAAGATATCCATAAGATGGAAAGATTTCCCATGTTCATGGATCAGTAGGATTAATATTGTTAAAATAGCCTTCCTACCAGAAGCAAGCTATACATTCAATGCAACCCCCAACAAAATTCAATTCAATTCCAACAAAATTTTTGACAGAATTAGAAAGGACAATTTTCTTTTTCACCTTGAAAACACACACACACACACACACACACACACACACACACACACACACACACACACACATATACTCACCAAACAAACAAACAACTAACCAAATAAACAAACAAACAAACAAACAAAACAACTCCCTCAAAACAGACCCAAATAAACATAAAACAACCCATCATAGCTAAAAAATAAATATCCTGAATAATAAGATAACTCTGGGATGTATCATCATCCTTAACCTCAAATTGTACTACAGAGCTATAATAATAAAATCAGCATGGTATTGGTATAAAAATAGACACAGTGATCCATGAAATCAAATTGAAGTTCCAGTCACATACCTATGGATATCTGATTTTTGATTTAAAAAAAATCCAGAAATACACACTGGAAAAAAATGACAGCATCTTTAACAAATGGTGCTAGTCCATCTGGATGACTTTGTAGAAGGATGCAAATAGATCTACACTTTTCACCCTACACAAAACTCAACTCCACATGAATCTAAGACCTCAACATAAAACCAGATACACTAAATCTGATAGAAGAGAAAGTTGAGAACTGTCTTGAACTGATTGGCACAGGAAAAGACTTTCTGGGTGGAACATTGATTGCATAGACCCCAAGAACAGCAATTAATAAATGGGACCTCATGAAACTGAAAAGCTTCTGCATGGCAAAGGACACAATCATTCAGACAAAGCAGCAGGCTACAGAATGGGGAAAGATTTTTACCAACTGCATATGCAACAGAGGGCTAATATCTAAAATACATAAAGAACTAAAAAAACACCTGGACATCAAGAAAACAAACAATCCAATTAAAAATAAGATATGGATTAAAACAGAGAACTCTCAAAAGAGGAATTTTGAATGTCTGAGAAACACATAAAGTTCAACATCCTTAGATGTCAGGGAAATTCAAATCAAAACTACTTTGAGATTGCATTTTATATTAATCAGAATGGCCAAAATCAATAAAACATATGACAAACCTCAGGCTGGCTATGATGTGGAGTATGGGGAACATTCATCCATTGCTGATGGGAGTTCAAACTTTTACAGCACTATGGAAATCAGTGTGATTATTCCTCAGAAAGCTTGGAATAGATTTCCCTCAAGATCCAGTTATACCAGTCGTGGACATATACCCCAAAGAACTTTACCTACTACAGAGACACTTGCTCAACTATGTTCACTGCTGCTCTATTCATAATAGCCAGAAATTGGAAACAGATAGATGTTGGTGAATGTATTATTGGATAATGAAGATGTGATGTGTTTAGACATTGGAATATTACAGTTGTTAACAAAAATGAAATTATGACATTTTCAGGTAAAATGATGGAGATAAAAAATCTATAATTTTTATATATAATATAAAAATATAAAATATATTATTTTATTGGTATAATTACTAAGGCCACTCCACGTAGTTAAAAGGAAGATTTAGGGTTGGGGATTTAGCTCAGTGGTAGAGCGCTTGCCTAGCAAGTGCAAGGCCCTGGGTTCGGTCCTCAGCTCCGGTTAAAAAAAAAAAAAAAAAAAAAGGAAAATTTATTTAGTGGGTAACTTACAAATGAAGGGATAGGTAGGTGGCGGGTTCTGGAAAAGACGCAGCGTAGTCTGGCGGTGTTCTCTGGAGAACTCTCCTTGGTCTCCCTCTCGCGTCCAGGTCCAGCAAACAAGAGAGCGCCCGCGTGTCCCGATCTCAGGTTTTCAGGTCCTCCCTTGGCCCCGCCTTGTAGGTGTGATAGTTACCGAAGCCTCAATGGGGGTTGGAACTTCCAGACCAAAGCTGGAATGGCTACCCACTACATTATTTATTATATATTTATATATTTACACATAAATATAAAAATGTAACATATTTAAATCTATAGAGTGAGGTAATCCAGACTCCAAAAGACGAATATGGTATGTATTTGCTAATACATCGATGAATGTTAGCTTTTAAATTTTCAAGAAGCAGGCTATAATCCACATAACCACGGAAATTTGGTGGAGATTAAGGGACTAGGGGCAGGAATGGATCTTCCTAGGAGGGGGAAATAGAATAGGTGGATGGAGAGGGGCGACTGGAATGGAGAGTCAAACA
>CABHPP010107010.1:383-18926 GCA_902168425.1 Peromyscus attwateri
CTAATTTCTACAAGTGTCCAGGCAAATGGAAGGAGTTGCTTTCTTCTCCCTCACTGCTAAACTGTCTCTTCTAGATTCCTTCTTTCCTGCTCACATTCTCCTAGCTATGCCCAAACCGGAGGATTCTCTGACTCCGGAATCTCTGACTCTGGTTCTTGCTAACCTCCACCTATCCGACTTGCTAGACCTCCGGCGCCGGCGGCGGCGGCGGCAGCGGCCATTACTAAAGGCCCTGCCCTATCCCCTGCCCAAGCCCAAGCCCCAACCTTTACTCCTCCTACCACCCGCTCTCGAACTGCTAAGCTACCTGACTCCAGCTGTCCAAACCCTTCCACTGTTCTCCCTTTACGAGAGGTAGCCGGTGTGGATGGGCTAGTAAAGGTTCATGTTCCATTTTCTCTAGCAGAACTTTCTCAGATAGAATGTAAACTGGGTTCCTATACCTCTAATTCTGCTGCCTTTATTAAACAGTTTCAATATATAACTCAATCTTATAGTCTCACCTTTCATGATATTTTTATGATACTTTCCAATAATTTACTTCCTGAGGAGCGCAGGCGGGTTTGGGAGCAGGCTAGAGCTCATGCAGACGAAATTCACCAGACTAACCTTGCACATCCTCCAGGAGCTGAGGCGGTTCCAGACCGAGAGCCACACTGGGACTACAATACCCAGGGTGGCTGTCTAGCCAGAGATAGGTTTATTACCTGTCTCCTGACAGGCCTCCGTAAGGCTGCCCTAAAGCCAGTTAATTATGAAAAATTAAAGACGGTAATTCAGGAGAAGGATGAAAATCCGTCTCACTTCTTAGAGCAGCTCACCAAGGCCCTACTCCAGTTCACCAGCCTAGATCCAGAAAGCCCTGAGGGCAAGCAGCTACTAATGACACACTTTGCTACACAGAGCTTCCCCGACATTAGGGATAAACTTAAACGCTTGGAGAACGGTCCTCTAACTCCACAGGCAGACATGCTGGCGATAGCATTTAAGGTGTACCATGGTAGAGATGAAAAAGCCCAAAGGAAACACTATCAGATGCTGGCGGGCATCCAATCGGCTCCCCGAAAGCCGTCTGGTCCCTGTTTCAAGTGCGGGAAGGAAGGCCACTGGGCCCGGGCTTGCACTGCCGGCCAACGAAGGCCCCCGATAAAACCTTGCCCGAAATGTGGCTGGAAGGGTCACTGGTCAGCTGACTGTCCTAATGTCCCAAGCGACATAGGAACGCCAGAGGAAGACCAGCCCCCGGCTGACTTTCTAGGCTTGGCCTACAGCGAGGATTGATGCTGCCCGGTTTCCGCCCCGGCCACTCCCATCTCACACAGGGAACCAAGGGTAGTTTTAAGTGTTAATGGGTGTCCCATCTCGTTCCTTTTGGACACTGGTGCTACGTATTCTGTCCTGAGAGAGTTTTGGGGGCCCACGTTTCCGGCTAAACTCCCAATTGTCGGGGTTGGGGGACAGCCTTACCTACCTCACCAGACACCACCACTTAATTGTATTTTTAGAGGCATCCCTCTCACACACACATTCCTAGTGGTGCCAAGCTGCCCTGTACCTTTAATGGGGAGGGATTTACTAGCTAAGGTAGGGGCTTCTATCTCATTCGCCCCACACATTGACCTTATCCCAGACGCGCCAGCAGCTCCGCTACTCCTTCTCCTAGCCACTGACTCTTCTGACTCTAATAATCCTTTTCCCTTGCCAGCCTCTCAGGTAGATCCAAAAGTTTGGGATACCCAAAACCCTTCTATTGCTAGGCACCATCAGCCTGTTGTTATACATCTACAAGATCCTGCCAAGTACATCACCAGAGCTCAGTATCCTCTCTCACTCCAGAGCCTAAAAGGACTTAAGCCTATCATTTCTGATCTTCTCAGGAAGAAGTTGCTGCGACTAACCTCTTCGCCTTTTAACACCCCCATACTTGCAGTGAAAAAGCCTAATGGATCCTACCACCTGGTTCAAGACCTCCGGCTCATCAACTCTGCAGTGGTCCCTCTCCATCCGGTAGTACCTAATCCTTATACTCTCCTATCCACTATCCCCACGGGAACCTCTCATTTCTCAGTTCTAGATCTCAAAGACGCTTTCTTTTCTATTCCTCTCAGTCCTCAGTCTCAAAATATCTTTGCTTTCACCTGGACTGACCCTGACACTCACCGCTCCACACAGCTCACCTGGACAGTTCTGCCACAGGGATTCAGAGACAGTCCACACCTATTTGGTCAGGCTCTGGCCTCTGACCTGCTTTCTCTGTCTCTCCCTGGCTCTAAACTAATACAGTATGTAGATGATATTTTACTCTGTAGCCCATCCTTACAGGTTAGCCAGACTAACACCTCAGCTCTCCTCAATTTCTTATCCAGCCGAGGTTACAGGGTATCTCCTTCTAAAGTTCAGCTGTCAACTCCTCAGGTCACCTATTTGGGTCTATCCATTACTCCCACTCACAAGGCTATTACGGTAGATAGAAAGCGTTTAATTCAGTCCCTCACAGTCCCTTCTACTAAACAGGAGATTCTGTCTTTCCTAGGAATAGCTGGCTTTTTACGGTCATGGATTCCATCTTTTTCTCTCCTGGCTCGTCCATTATACGAGGCAGCTCAGGGGTCGCCACACGAGCCTCTCCTTCATCCGGTTACTAAACCTTTCCAAAGGCTCCAACAGGCTCTTCTGCAGGCTCCAGCGCTCCATCTCCCAGACTTAACCCGTCCCTTCTCCCTCTATGTAGCAGAGAAGGAAGGATTTGCCCTGGGAACTTTAGGGCATCAGCTGGGACCTTCCTTTGCACCTGTAGCCTATCTGTCAAAGAAGCTAGACCTTACCAGTCAGGGCTGGGCACCTTGCATCCGAGCCTTAGCAGCTGCAGAACTCCTTATTCGGGAATCAAAGAAGCTAAGTTTTGGGTCATCCATTACTGTTTTCTCTCACCATAATCTGTCCCATCTTTTAACTTATAAAGGCTTACAGACTTTACCTCCTTCTCGGATTCTTTCTCTCCAGGTGGCATTGCTAGAGGATGCCACACTTACTTTCCGGACTTGTCCACCTCTTAATATTTCAAGCCTCCTCCCTCAACCTAACGCTGACTATTCTCCTTCTCATTCCTGCACTGAAACCTTGGAGGAACTGTTACCTCACCCTTCACACATACAGGAGGGCACATTGCCTCAGGCTACTTACACCTGGTACACGGATGGCAGCTCCTTTCTGTATGAAGGGACCCGTAAAGCGGGTTATGCCATAGTGTCGGACACTGGGATAATAGAGGCACAGGCATTACCCACACACACCACTAATCAACAGGCTGAGCTGATAGCTCTCACCCGTGCCTTCCACTTGGCGCAGGGACAATCTTTAAATGTTTATACAGACTCCAAGTATGCTTTTCATATCCTCCTGTCCCATGCTGCTATTTGGAGGGAGCGTGGTCTCCTCACAACAAAAGGGGGATCCATATCTAACTCGGACCAAATAATGGCCATGCTGGAGGCTTCCCACCTCCCCAAGGCTATAGAGATTGTGCATTGCCGGTCTCATCAGACTGACAGCTCCATCGTCTCTAGGGGAAACAACCGGGCTGACCAAGCAGCCAGGACAGTGGCCCTTCAGGGCCGAGTCCCACCTCACCCACCACAGGGAATACACACAGTACAGCCTACACAGGGAACTCCAGACACTAAACAAATTCTTTCCTATCTACACCAGCTCTTTCATCCTAATAATCTTGCTCTGTCTCAGTTTGTAAAGGCTCACCTACAGCCCACCTCTGAGGACCTACAGTTTTTAAAAACTATTACTGCCTCTTGTGAGATCTGCCAAAAAACAGATCCCAATACCAAGTATAGGAGTCAGCCTTTTCCCACGCACCAGGCTAGGGGTTCCCTTCCAGGGTCTGACTGGCAGCTCGATTTTACCCATATGCCCACTGTCAGGAAAGCTAAATATCTTCTTCTATTCCAGGACACCTTCTCAGATTGGGTGGAGGCTTATCCGGTTTCTAATAAGCGGGCTCAGACAGTTGCAGATCTCCTTATCCGAGAAATTATTCCTCGGTTTGGAGTCCCTGCCTCTCTTCAGTCTGACAACGGCCCGGAGTTCACCTCCCAGGTCTCTCAGACAGTGGCTAAGGCCCTTAACATTTCCTGGAATTTTCATATTCCATATCGTCCCCAGTCTTCAGGAAAGGTGGAGCGTACCAACCGGACTTTAAAAGGTATTCTTACTAAGATGGCACAGGAACTTCATCTCGACTGGGTAAGATTATTGCCTCTTGCTCTTCTCAGGCTCAGGGCCCTTCCAAAAAAGCCTCTTTCAATCTCTCCGTTTGAACTAATGTATGGAAGGCCAGTTCTAACACCAGGTCTTTTATCCAACCCTCCAGCTGTTCCAGATAGCCTGTTAACGCCTCTGTTATGTCACCTAAGGTCTATCCTATGGAGCTATGCAGACTGTTCACTACCTCAGCCGTGTGACAACAATTGTCCATCTCCGATACACATCGGGGATCAAGTCCTTCTCTTTCCTCCAGGCCAGCGCCCTTCACCCCTTTCCCCTAAGTGGCAGGGACCCTTCAAGGTAATTCTTGTGACTCCTACAGCTGCTAAACTCGAGGGCTTTCCTCATTGGGTCCACCTGTCTCATCTAAAACCCTTTATCTCACCTTCATCCCAGAAAAATCTCTCCTCATACACAGTAAAACAAACAGGGCCCTGCACCCTCAAGATTCAGAGGACATCAAGATCCACTGCCTTGTCAACTATTCCAGAGGAATAAGGTACTACCCACCCCCCCCCCCTTCATTTCTCAATCAGGGCCACACAGAGCCGGAGGCAAAAGGACCATCAAAATATCCAGGCGGTAAGGAAAAATATAACACAACAATCTATCATTGTTCAATGCTCGGTAACTGATCACCTGCGTTTCCTAAATGCTAACCTCATACGGAACACAGGTGCCTTAAATAAACTACCTCTAATGAGGCTTGTCTCAGATAAAAATTAAGCAGAGTACTAAGGCCAGATCTACCTCAAATAAATGCTATGTGTCTGGACAAGCCAGATCTACCTCAAATAAGTGCCAACTCCAAAAAATAAAATAATAATGATCTTTTTTTTCTAAGTTTTTCTATGTCAACAGTATCTCATCAAACGAAAGGCTCCCAGCCACATGACAGAAGGTCTCCAGCAGCTACAGAACAAGGGGATGGCGGAACGTTATTCCAGGACCACCTCATCACAGAAGAAGGGGACGGCGGAACATCATTCCAGGACTCCACAGAATACCCTCCCATTCCCCCAAGAGCTAATCAACGCCCACTGTTCAGCTGGAAGCAGTCTTTGAGAGAAACGTCGCCCCATACCCAGTTTTTCTCTTTTTTTTTCTTTTTTAAAGAGAAAGAGTCGGGAATGAAATGTTCACAATACGCCCCAAGGTCAGACATGTTTGTGCATGCCTGGCGGACACACCCGCCCAGTTAGCCCCAGGTCAGGATAAGCATTTCCGGCTCAAGGCGTCTGGTAACCAAGCCGACCAGCCCGGACACATCCGCCTGGCGAACTCCAGGTTAACAGCCATTTCCGGGTCAAGGCGTCTCGCGTGACCGGGATCCGTGATGTCACGTAGCCACGCAGGCACGCAGCATGGCTACGTCATTACGCCTACCTGGGCACGCCCCGCCTTATAAAGAGCCGCCATGACTGGCCTAACTCCCCTTCCTCACACGTGTTTTCTCCCGCGGGCACTCACTTCTTTCTGTTCTCCCAATAAACTCTATCAGCGGATTCTGTCGTGTTTCGTGACATTTCCTTGCCAAGGTAACAGCGCAAATAACTAACAGCCAGAGCCTATGGGGGCGGGGCATTCTCATTCAAGCTACCACATTTTATTCCCTGGCCACATCATAATTCAAAGTGCATTTAGTCCAACTTCATACTCTCTGTCTCAACACTGTTAAAAGTCTGAAGTCTCTCCTGAGACTCAAGAGAATCTTCTAATTGTAAGCCTCTCTAAAGTCAAAAAGCAAATTACATACTTCCGACATTCAGTGGCACAAAATAAGCATTGCCATTCCAAAAGGGAAGAATGGGAGCATAGTGAGGAAATACTGGAGGAATACAAGACCAAAATCCAGCAGAGCAAATACCAATCAGCTCGGTGGCTCTGCCGTCCCCCGCCTGTGACATCCTCCTCCCTCTGGGCTGTTTCTACTGCCCGTGTGCAGCCACCTTGGTGAGATCTCACAGCGCTGTCATCTACAGTATCTTGGCATCTCCAGTGCAAGCCAGGCTTCATGTTTACAGGTTCGTGGAATGGCCTCTCAGGACCTCCTGGCAGGGACTCTCCTGCCACATGTTTCCTGGCCTGTCTCAGCAGCTATCTGAAAACAGAGAGGAAGATTCCATAGCTCTTTCACTCATGTATCCTTCATGACTGTAGGGTCAAGACTGGTTAGCTTGGGAAGAACCCTGGCCACTTTGAATCACATTTGCATTAGGTTTTGTTTGTTGTTCTTTTCTAGGAGCAGAAAATTCATGAGGCCTTTTCATTTCACAGGTTGGAAGCTTACCTAGGTGAGGTGTTGCCCTGAAGGCATCTGTCCCTTTAATACGATGCAGATTCTGGTCTCCTTAATCCCCTAATCTCTTTCAGTAAGCCTTGGCTGCTCCATTAAGTTTCCTGGAGCTCCTTTCCTCTTTTAACTGTGCATTTTGTGTTTCTTTGTGCTCCACTTCCTCCTTTTCATTATGGGTCCACATGAGAGTGTTTACCAGCCATGCCACAGGCTAGTATTAGGCTGTCTTGAAATTCCCTTTGCCAAATAAATTAGTTCATTATTTTTAAATTTGGCTTCAGGCATGTTCAAGAACATTTAGGACAAGGGCAGTAAGCAACCACATGTTTTATTTTTATTTTTTAGTCTGGTTGCTAATATTTTCACCCTCTGAAACCTCTTGACCTGGGTTACAGTCTCAGCGGTCACTGACTTCCAAGCTCCTGCTAGGATGGCCCATTAAGGGCCTCTTGCAATGTTCAACCACCTTTCTAGTCCAAATTCCAAAGCTTTCCACATTCCTCAAAAAAAGAACGTGGTCAGATCTATCACAGCAATGGCCTACTCCCTAGTACCAAGTTTGGTATTAGTTAGTTTTTATTGCTGTGATAAAACATCGTGGCAAAGGCAACTTGTAGAAGAAAGGGTTTGTTAGGGCTGATGGTTCATCTTAGTTAGGATTTCTGTTGCTCTGATAAAACACCCTGACAAAACCAGTTTGGGGAGGAAAGGGTTTGTTTCAGCTCACAGCTTTAGATCACACTCCATCATTGAGGGAGGTGGCAGGAACTCAAGGCAGGAAGCTGGAGGCAGGAACTGAATTGGAAGTCGTGAGGGACAGCTGCTTACTGCCATGCTCCCCACGGCTTGCTCATCCTGCTTTCTTCTATTCCCAGGACCACCTGCTCAGGGGTGCTGTAACCCACAATGGGCTTGGCCCTCCCACATCAGTCACTAATTAAGAACATGTCCCACAGGCTTGCCTATAGGCCAGTCTTATTGAGTCTTTTTCTCAATGTGGCTCCCTCTTCTCAGATAACTCTAGGTTATGCCAACAAAACTAAACAAAACAAACCAATTGCAACAACAACATCAACAAACCCCAGTCAGGACAAGACTGCAGAGGGATAGAAATCCATCATAGCAGAGAACTATGACTGCAGGACACAGGCTGCAGCAAGGTGCAGGGGGCTCACATCGTGAACTGCAAGCAAGACCAGAGAAAGTGAACAGGGAATGATGAGTGGCTTTTGAAACTCAGATCCTGCCCCCAGTGACATTCTTCCTCCAGCAAGGCCACACTTTCTAAGATTAGCCAAATACTGCTACCAGCTGAGGACCAAGTATTCAAACTTCTGAGTCTATGGGGGCCATTCTCCTTCAAACCACCAAAATCTATCTATCTATCTATCTATCTATCTATCTATCTATCTATTATCTATCTATCTATCTATCTATCTATCTATCTATCTATCATCTAATCTATCTATCTATTATCTATCTATCTATCTATCTATCTATCTATCCATCTATCTATCTATCTATCTATCTATCTATCTATCTATCAATCTATCTATCCATTCATCCATCATCTATCTTCTGTCTATATCAGCATCCTCTTTGTGTTCCAGAGAATATAGTAGGGAACACTTAGTTGAACAGATCTTGTTAACTCACTTACTGGACATTGCAGAAATGGGATGCTCTGTGATGCTCCATCTACTTGTGACCTTGAGTTTGAGTCTACTCTTCTCTATGCATATTATGTGATACCACCTTGTATTCAAACTCCTTCATTATAGATTTTACTATTTTTCAACCCAGTTTTCCTTTCCCAGTCCTTAAGAGCAAAGAGCTATGTTCTTTTCCTTCTGGCCATGACCACTCAGGTAGTAACATTTTTTCTTTCATATTTTCCCAACCCTGGAAACTCTTGTCCTTTAACATAAAGGTTTGTCTCCATGATGTAATACAGTTTACATGAGCAGTGCTGTGGGATGTTCTGTATGTCAAATGTGTTGCTCTGATTGGTTAATAAATAAAACACTGATTGGCCAGTAGCCAGGCAGGAGGAAGTATAGGCAGGACACGCAGAGAAGAGAATTCTGGGAAGTGGAAGGCTGAGGCGGAGAGACACTGCCAGCCGCTGCCATGACAAGCAAGGTGTAAGGTACCGGTAAGCCACGAGCTATGTGGCAACTTATAGACTAATAGAAATGGGTTAATTTAAGATAGAAGAACTAGATAACAAGAAGCCTGCTGCGGCCATACAGTTTGTAAGCAATATAAGTCTCTGTGTGTTTACTTGGTTGGGTCTGAGCAGCTGTGGGACTGGCGGGTGAGAGAGATTTGCCCTGACTGTGAGCCAGGTAGGACCAGAAAAACTCCAGCTACACAGCAGTTCTATAGACTATGCTTTAATAAGTAAGAGGTGGGTTACTCATGCAGCAATTGCTGTCCAACTCACCAATGAACTATTTAGACCATAGAGAGGCTGGATCCTGCTGCTGCCCTCTGCTCCAAGCAGACTGTATTTGGGGCCCTCTGGCCATGTGGGGCTCAAGGTTTGAAAGGTGTCTTCTGGTATGTTAAGAAGACAGTGCCCAGGATAAAGAAGAGTGGCGTGCATGTGGCTTACCCAGTAGTAGGACTGTGTAGGAGACTGGAGGTGTGAAGTTGTACAGCATGAAAGTGTGGCACCAGCTAACACGACCCATCACTGGGTTTTTAACATGCATAGCTGAGTGTGGCCCTGGTACAAACGTTTCAAGATGAGGGCACCATTACTATGGCTGTTTCTGTAATTACATTTTCCTGAAATGATTCTTCTGATTTTATTCAGTTGAAGCATTGTTCCAGGTATTGCTAGTTTCAGGAGTCAGTGGTGGGTGGCTCTTGCAGAAAATTGGTCTGAACTGTTTATTAAAAACATCTCATGGAGCATGTGCCTCATCTGACAGAGAGCAGCAATCTGACCCATACGATTTGATGCTGGAAACCTTGAAGAAGACTTTACATGGCTAACGAAACAGAAACTCCTTATCTCAATTATTTGTGGGCTGCAACAGCTATGTTAATTTATGGTAATAGCTGTTCACTGTTGATGGGCAAGGCCAGAGTAGACACACTCAGAAGCATGGAAATTGTCCAAAGCGTTAGAAAATTAATGCTATTACAAACACAGACACATGCTTTTCTCAGTAGGGTTGTTCATTTCCTGCTATGGTTAAAATGCTAAATGTTTAAATAAAAGAACATTAGAATGATGTAAAATGAATAGTCTATCAGTGTAAGACATTTCTAGGCAATAATAATCAATCTTAAGCATCCTGGTCTCTAATGTGTGAAAGCCAGCCTTTTTTCCCTAGAATCCTATGCAATTAAGGAGTGGTGTAGAATGTTAATGTATTACTGAAAGAAAACCCACATATAGGAAAATAAGAACTTTGCTTTATACTTCAACCATTCTGCTATCTTGTAAGGAGCTCAGTATTAAGAAAAAAGATGAAGCCAGGTTTGATATCAAAGTGCCTGCAATCCCAGTGCTTGAGAGATGGAGCCAGGAGGATCGAGGACTCAAGACCAGCCTCAGCTACATAACAAGACCATCCTAGACTCCACGAGATCACGTCTCAAAAGTAAAGAATTCTGTTCATCTAATTGTTTTGTCTGCCCCCAATGTAATATTATCAAGAAGTAGAATAGAAAGGAGACATCATTTACGATTTTTTTCTTTTTTTGGTTTTTCGAGACAGGGTTTCTCTGTGTAGCTTTGCGCCTTTCCTGGAGCTCACTTGGTAGCCCAGGCTGACCTCGAACTCACAGAGATCCGCCTGTCTCTGCCTACCGAGTGCTGGGATTAAAGGCGTGCACCACCAACGCCCGGCCCATTTACGATTCTTTATTAACTTTTATGTAGCTCATCTATTTTCTCACTGTTGGAAAACAAAGAGACACCTATGTGGTCATTGGATACATGCTGTAAGCTCATTGTGAAGGCAATGACATCCAACACCAAAGAACATGACATGGAAAGACATCATGATCCCACAGCCAATGAGATGGCACCAAAGCAGAAAGACCGTGACGTCATGTCTTAAAGAAAAGTTAGTTCAGCCAGTACACATCATGTCCATCATTCAGCCAGTACACATCATGTTCATCATTCAGCCAGTACACATTATGTACATTATCACTTGAAGGTGTTGATCAGAACGGGACTTGTGATATGAGATTCTATGGAGAAAAAAAAGAAACCCCAAACATTGAATTCTAGTTTTTAATGTACATCTGAAGCATTTATCAATCAAATGTCTAAAACTAGGTTGGGTTGTTAAAACTAACTGGTGGGTATATAATTCTTCCAACTTTTTTTGTTTATTAGAAATGTAATAGAATAGAACTTGCAAAATAAAGACAAGACTTGTTTAATGAAAGCCAAAGTTCAATTCTGCTTATGCGATATGCAAATATGTATGTGCAGGATGTAAGCCATCTTATTTGGGGTTGGGTTTCCTGAGTTTCCTGATGTTTTATCTTTCCTCTCACACACTGCACCAATATATTTTAAAAGTATTTTTTTTAAGTATGTATATACATGTGGGGGTGGGGATGGGGAATTTCTGCGGAGGCCAGAGAGGGTGACCAGTTCCACAGAGCTGGAGTTGCAGTTGATTTTGAGCCTGAGAATTGAACTGCAATCCTCTGCAAGAGCAGTATATACTCTTAACCACCATCTAGCACCTAGCATCTAAAACGAAAGATAGTTTTAATGAAGATAGTCACCAAGTCTTGCTAAATGACTGGGTTATATTGTTAATCCCAAAGATGGGAGGAGAAAGACCATTGACCCAAATAATCATGGCCAAATTAATTAAAGCAAGATTTTTTTTTTTTATTTGTGTACATGGGATGCCTTCACCTAAGGTAGGGTTGGAGAGATCAGCATTGAATGTGAGAAAGATCAGGCTTTTATAGCTCAGGGGTATGAAGGTTCCAAATGGGGGATTTGGTAGGCAAAATAGGTGGGGTTAGAGGAGCACAGCATCATAACAGGTTAGTACTCCTAAAACAAAGACATGGTTTCAGGGTGGCCATAACAAGGTGGTCATAACAACAAGTAGTCATAACATGGTGGTCATAACAACAGGTAATCATAACAAGTAGTCATAGGTGTTGGCATTCTGGCCCACCCTTGGGGACCCGCCAGGCATCCTGATGTAAATCCTCTTTTAAGGAAAAACCCCTCCCTTCCTTTTCCTCTCTCCCCCTTCCTCCCTTTCTCATCAGGAGGTCTGCACACCTTCACTTTCCCTCTTTCTCTATTTCTCTATTATAATAAACTTCTATGTGGATGTCGTGCCTGGGCTGAGTGACTTTCCACTGTGCCATGCCACCTGCCACCACCCGCCACCATGTCTACATGGCATGTCTCCCTCACCCATTGGGGCACCTTGGCCCAACCTGCCAAGGCCTCCTGTGTGCCATATCATAACAATAGGTGGTCATATAAACTTTTGGAACAAAGGTAGGTTTGCAAGATGGTTATTAACACTTTTTGAAACACAGACGTGATTGCCATTCCTGGAACATGCAGTACAGAACCATTTGTAGTTAAGGTTACAGGTGGGGCATAGCCCAAACCTTGAGAAACAGATTTAACCATAAACAGGAATGAGCCTAGTTGTCTTTACTGTAAGTTGGCTTTCAAGTCTAAGATGAAGGCAGGCTGGTTCTTTACACATGCCTTGTTTGTCCATTGTATTTATGGGATGACATGCCCCTCTGTAGGTATACAAGTGTCTTGCTTATCTTTATGCTTCCTTCAACCTAACGCATCCTGTCACAGAGAAAGTACTAAGAAAGTCTGCACTGTGAAGACTTCCTACTGTACATCCACCACCCTCTCTGAGATAACATATGTGTGCTTTGTCTACAGAGAGAGAGAAGAAAGAGATGTAGGTTGATCTTGGCCCCACCATCCAAAAGCTTGCATTGTTCACATTTTCTCTGCTCTCCTCACCACTCCTCAGCCAGGCTGAGCTGAAGGAAGCTCTCTCTTCCTAACCAGGTGCTTGTTTCTCTCTAGTGGAATAATGCAGTAGGGGAAAAAAGTGGAAATAATTTTTGACACAGAACCAGAGTCTAACATGGCCTCTCAGCATGTACATTTGAAAAAATGGGAAGTGTGGAGCAAACGGAGAGTTGGAAGGAAATAGGTGGCTTAAAAAGCTGTGAGAAACATAAATCTTCTATCAAAGTTTTCTGCCAGCTCCTGCCTTCCCAGTTCATCCTGTGCTCTTCCCTCACACTCCCTCCTCCTCTCTCTCATTCCAGGGGTTTGTTTTGGAAATGTTGTCACTTGTTAGCATAGCTTTTATCTCAGTGGGATGCCTTTCCTGTCCGCTGTTTTCCTCTCAAGGAGGCAGGGCCCTCTCTTCACTCTGGGAGTTTTATTCAACATACCCCTGTTGTTAGATGAAGCTAAAAGAACTTTGATTAAGAAGTCTCCTTGAGGGAGACGCAAACCAAGGCCCAAGGTTCATGAATGGTGCCCCCTGGGGGCTGGAGGAAAAACACCAGGAGCAGGACCTTTTGTTTGGAATAAAGGTCTTGTAAATACCACTCCACTCTGCCTCTGCAACAGGAACCAGAGGGTGGGCTGTGGGCAACTGCCTTTAGTGAAAGTTGCTCCAAATGTTGAGACTAGGACTGTGATTAGAGTTCTCTGGTTGCTTTTATGCAAAGCCAGTCTGCCCAGGCAGTGTAGAACTTTCCACCTGGAATTCTGGAGCCTGGAGAGAGGGAAGGAAGCAAAAGGAATTCAGGAATATAGAACTGGAGTGACAGGAAGACACACCTGCTGATGGGGAAGACACAGGGCTGTTATAAATACTATTCTTCTTTGTCCTTGAACTTTGAACTTACTTGTCTTAATTTCTTCTGGTGTTCTGATATAACACCCTGATGGAAACAACTTACAGGAGAAAGGTTTATTTGGGGCTCACAGTTGCAGGTCACAGTCCATTGCAGGGGGAGGTCACAGCAGCAGGGGTTTGAGGAAGCTGGCCTTACTTCATCCATAATCAGGAACAGAGAGAAAAGGTAAATGCTAACATGCTAATGCTCAGCTTGCTCTCTCTACTTTGTATTCCAGGATTCTCTCCCCGGGAATGCCACCCCCACCCCCACCCCACACAAATAATGAAATCAAGATAATCCCACACAGGCATGCCCAGAAGTGATTCATATTCCAGGTGATTCTAGTTTCTGTTAAGTTGACAATTACTGTTGTAGAATATTATTTTAAGGTGTGTTACTTTTGTTTATGCTGCATTTGTTTAACACTGTGAAGCTGTGTTACTGTGCCTGTCTAAAACATCTGATGTTCTAATAAAGAACTGAACAACCAATAGCAAGGCAGGAAAAAGGATAGGTTGGCTGGCAGGCAGAGAGAATATATCAAAGGGAAAATCTGGGAGGGAAAAGAAGTAGCCTGAGAAGGAGGAGGACTCCAGGGGCCAGCCACCCAGCTACACAGCAAGCCACAAAGTAAGAGTAAGAACTACAGAAATAAAAGAATAGGAAAAGCCCAGAGGCAAAAGATAGATGGGATAATTTAAAGTTAAGAAAAGCTGGCTAACAACAAGTCAAGCTAAGGCTGTGCATTTATAATTAAGAATAAGCCTCTATGTGTGATTTATTTGAGAGCTGGGTGGTGGGCCCCCAAAAGAGACAAAGAGTAAGAAAACAAACAATAACAAATTATTTTTTCAAATGACTTTTGTAGGCATCAACTTCCTTCTCCCCAAACTCTGGGAGCTAGAATTATCCACAGTTGGGAAGACTTTATAATATATAAATTATATATAATATAATATAACAAATATAATAAATATAATATATAATATAATATAATATAATATAATATAATATATATTTGTATGTATTATGATCTGTATGTGTCCTAGAAGGCTGATACTATCAGCTCTATCAGCTTAGGCTCATTACAGATAGATGGAAGGGAATCTAAACATGAAATTTCAGACCATTATCTGAACAGGAAGAAAACAGGACACTCAGAACCATGATGGAGAAAGACAAGTTGGGCTTACTTCATGCAGGAGAAATCTTTCAATTTGCCAAGATCAAGCCTTCCAACATTTTATTTTCTCTGCCTTTCACGTCTGAGGCTTTGTGGGATTCTGTGGCTCTCTGCCTGAAGGCTCTTGATAGTGAGTAGAAGAAAACGCTAACTGGAGCCTGGATGTGTGTCTGGGAGGACCTTCACTTTGGGTAAAAGGGACTAGAGATGTACATCTAAACCCCAGGGTCAGCATGTTAGTTCCTATTGCCACTGTACCAAACAGCACAGATTTAGTGGCTTATAATGGTTTAATGTGTCTGTATTATCAGGGTCAGAAGTCCTAAATAAGCCTTGCTGGAATAAAATCATCCTGCCTCCTAGGCTTTGTTGCTTCCTGAAGGTTCTTAAAGACGATTTTACAATTGTCTTTCCAACTTCTACAGATGTTTCCTTGGCGCTGGACCCCTTATTTTCATTGTTAGGTGACAGTGACATCTTTGGGCTCACATCCTGCCTCATTCTCAGACATTTGAAGACTTTTGTAATTGCATTGGGCCCACATAGGTGACTCAACATGATCTCTCTATTTTAAGTCAACTGATTAACAGTTTTAATTCTTCTTTGCCCTGATAATTTATTCTAGGAATTATTCCCTAGAAGGCAGAGACTACCAGCCTAGGGAACATCAGACATCCTTGGGAGGATTTTATTTTGCCTAACAAAAGTGTGTGTTCACTTTTGTGTGTGTAAGTAATGGAAAAAGAATGGAAGGTATCAATGTAAAAACACAAGTTTCTCTGCAGTGGGAATAAGGGATAATAGTTTATGCTGAAAGACAAATATTGAGTGACCATGGCTGAGGATCACAGATTCAGGACACCTGAAATACCATGCTCCAGCATGGTGACAATCCCATAACATTTTTACTGTAGCAGAACAGAGAGAGTCATGAATCCAAGCACATTTAAAACGCATTGGTGTAAACACCAGGCAGGCAGATGGCAGTCACGCACGTGGATCTCTGCTATAGGTCTCAGTGTTGTATGATGACGTTCTTAGCCTTTGGGCTTGTAGAAGCTGGTGGTCTACACTAGTTAGGTAAACTCATTTACTTAATGGTCACAAAGATGCTTGGTCAAATATAGAGTGGACAATGAATGGCCTTAGGAAGGCTAAAGATAGCACAAAATAATTTGCCTCTGGGCCTGCAACACAATAGCTCCCTAGAGTCATGGAAATTCTAATTAACCAGTCTTGCAGAACCTTTTACATAACTGTGGCTTTTCTTTTTTCTTTTCTGGAAATTCAGTTCACAAAGGTCATGTGCCAAGTGAGGTAAAGACTTAAGAGCATTTACTTCGGAGAGGAAGGACGAGAATGGAGTGAAAACAAGGACAGCCTTTCTTTTAACTTCAAGGTACATTTATTTATTTATACGGGGCAGGGCTATGGCGGCACATGTTGAGCCCAGAGGGTGACTTGGAGTTGCTTCTCTCCTCCCACCATGTGGGTCCTGGGAATTAAACTCGGGTCATGAGGCTTGGCAGCAAGTGCCTTTCCTGCTGAGCCATCTAAAGGCCCTAAACTTGGTTTTTTTCACCTGAAGTTAGTCACACTCACTTTTGAGGTATACACCTGAACCAGAAGATTGTTAGATGTTTTGGTTTAAAAAGTCATTAAAGTGTAATTCAAATTTATATTTGTCATTTGACACATAATTTTTAAAGCGACTCTACTTAATGGGTTTGGTGACAGGATCATTTAGAAATCTGTTCATAACTCTAAGTGAAAATAGAATTTGGAGGTGTGAGTAGGTTTATACCTCAAGGCCCACCTCTTTGGCCTGTTGGTAGTTTCTGTGAAATGTCTAGAGCTGTCAGACGGAATGGACGTTTCATCCTATGATGAGGGGGCTACCACACCCTTCTGCCTTGACTACCGCTCTTTAGTTCTTACTAGAATTTGCATTTCAGTCTTTCCCAATCCCAGTGTCCTTTTCTTGGCTCTCCTAGTCCAACAGGCTCATTTTGTCTCAGTCCATCTAACTCTTAATTAAGTACTTATTTCTGTTTTCTTTTGTTAAAAAGCTTTATTTTATTTTTATGTGTGTGTAAGTATATGTATGTGTGTATACGTATTTATACAAATGTATGCGAGTGCCCTCAGAGGCCAGAAGAGGGCATCCAGATCCCTGGAGGTAGAGTTACAGGCAGTTAGGAACCACGTGACATGGGTGCTGGGAACCAAACTCAGGTCCTCTGCAGGAGCAACACTCACTCTAACTGCAGAGCCCATCTCCCCTCTTCTGTTTCTTTTCTTTTCTTTGTTTTGCAGATATTTTTAAACTCTTTAACATCATTTTAAATTTTGATTAAATAAACACTCTAAGACACACAAAAATATTTGCATCACAGATGCATACCATTACCAAAAGTGCGTTTCTACCATACTTCAAAAACAAGCAAGAAATTTTAAGTTTACTACAAACAAACAAACAAACACACCCCACAAATTTTCTAAGGACTATTAACTTGGTACTTTTCACTGGAACACAGAACGCCTGACAGTTGATTGGCTGTAGGGATCCCCATGAAAAGCCATACTGAAATCACCTTAGGCTGCATCTGATGTGACCCTGCTAAATGATTTCTGAAACACACACTGAGGGAAAGGAAGAGAAAGTGGGAGGAAGGGGAAAGTGTCAGGGACCGCAGAAATGCAGCAGAATTGCTGTCCAACATTAGCAGGTCCTAAAGTGCAGGTGTGGCTAGTTTGGTTTGGGAGGTGTAGCTGAGAGTTGTCTACAAATATACACACGTTACCCCCACTCACATCCAGGCTGTTCATGTAGATCTCATCTATTTCTCCGTCATTGGGCGATCTCCGTGTCTTTCTTGGGGTCCTGTTTTCCAGGTAGCCTCCCTGGTGTTGTGAGTAGCTGTCCAGTCATCCTTGTTCCACAACTAGTATTCTCCTATGAGTGGGTACATACCATGTTTGTCTTTCTGAGTCTGGGTTACCTCACTCAGGAGGATTTTTTCTAGATCCATCCATTTGCCTGCAAACCTCATGATGTCATTGTTTTTCTCTGCTGAGTAGTATTCCATTGTGTATATGTACCACAGTTTATTTATCCTTTTTTCAGTTGAAGGGCATCTAGGTTGTTTCCAGGTTCTGGCTATTACAAACATGAACAGTCTGGACGTGAGTGGGGGTAATGAGGGGCAAGGGTCGAGGGAAAGAGAACTTGGGGGAGCGGGAGATCCCAACTGGATCAAGAACAGAGAGGGAACACAAGGAATGTTCATGGTAAATGAAGACCACATGAGAATAGGAAGAAGCAAAGTGCTAGAGAGGCCCACAGAAATCCACAAAGATGCCCCCACAATAGACTGCTGGCAATAATCGAGAAATAGCCCGAACTGACCTACTCTGGTGATAGGATGGCCAAACACCCTAATTGTCGTGCTAGAAACCCCATCCAATGACTGAGGGAACTGGATGCAGATATCCATGGTCAGGCCCTGGGTGGAGCTCCGGGAGTCCAATTGGCGAGAAGGAGGAGGGTTTATGTGAGCAAGAGTTGTTGGGACCAGGGATGGATGGAATACAGGGACGAGTGGCCAAACGAATGGAAACACATGAACTGTGAACCAATGGCTGAGGGGCCCCCAACTGGATCAGGCCCTCTGAATGGGTGAGACAGTTGATTGGCTTGATCTGTTTGGGAGGCATCCAGGCAGTGGGACCAGGTCCTGTGCTCAGTGCATGAATTGGCTGTTTGAAACCTGGGGCTTAGCAGAGACGCTTGGCTCAGCCTGGGAGGAGGGGACTAGACCTGCCTGGACTGAGTCCACCAGGTTGATCTCAATCCTCGGGGGAGTCTTTGCCCTGGAGGAGATGG
>CABHPP010107011.1:0-29037 GCA_902168425.1 Peromyscus attwateri
TTGGTGAGGTGAAGTTGACTGTGGCTTGTTTCGTTTCTCTGAACTTTCAGCTTTCACCCCAGTATCTGGCTCCAGTTTTTTTTTTTTTTTTAATTAATAGGACCTCATAAGATTCATGTTACATTTGTTGCCTAACATTTGTGGCATAAATTTATTAAAAATCTGCTCACCTGTGGCCTTGCATTCCCTAGCTCAAGCCCAAGGTGCATGTGGCTGGATGTGGTGGTTCATGCTGGTATGATTTGCTTAAGGAGGCAGAAGCAGGAGGATCCCAAGTTTTCCTCCATTCCCACCCAGCCCTGTGGTCCACAGCTACGTATAAAAACAATCACTCAGAAACTTATATTAATTAAAACTGCTTAGTCATTAGCTTAGGCCTTCCACTGACTAGCTCTTACATTTAAACTCAGCCCATTTCGGTTAATCTGTATGTTGCCATGTGTTCCATGGCTTTAACTGTGTGCCATTACAAGCTGCTCCCTGGATGGTGGGCTGGTGTCTCCTGACTCAGCCTTCCAGCCTTCCCACAATTCTCCTTATTTGCTTATCATTTCTATACTTCCTGCCTGGCTATTGACAAATCAGTACTTTATTTATCAACCAATCAGAGCAACACCTTCACAGCATACAGAGTGATATCCACAGCACTTCCCCCCCTTTTTTTTTTTGAAAAAGGAAGGTTTCAACTTTAACATAGTAAAATTACATATATCAAAATAATTATCAAGCAAGAATTATAGTTATAATATCTAGTCTATTTTTATTTGGCAAAATTAAAGAAGATATCCTATCTATCCTATATTTGTGAGTCTAAGGTTTCATGTCTTAACTTATCGTTTATTGTAACTAAGGAAAATTATAACTATCTAGTCTTCAACTACATCAAAGACCCCAGAAGCATATAATATTACCCAAGTAAACAAGAAGAACATTGTAAGCATCTTCCAAAAAATCTAGAATGACAGAGACATCTGCCTGCCTGGACAGTCATCCAAAGTTCCTCTGTAACTTTGGGTCATCCATCTTCAGCCATATAGGCCTAGAGTCTCTCAGTCTCTTTTCTCTGTGTTCTATAGAATGTCTGGCAGTTTCCTCTGTGAAGCAGGAACCTGAAGGGCCATTTTGCCGTGCAAAATTCAGTGGTCACCTTCCCATGGGTCCTGAATGTCCAGTTGATACATCATTTTGTCAAGCAGTCCAGGCAAGAACAGTTTCTTGCCCAAATGGCTAACTTTTGCCATGAAGAAGATGAACTCCATATGTAGTGTCTTTGGTGCCCACCATCTTCCTTGAAGTAACTGGAGCTTCCAGGAGCAGGCATGTCTCATTGTCCAAAAACTCTAAGTTTTTAAAACATTTTAAATACCATATTCTGTAGGTCTTTAAAGTGTTTGAAGATTACCTACCTAACTGAATTATGTCTATGTATACCTAGAAAATTTATCATGATTATAAGTTTGACTATCATAGAAGACTAATTATTAATCTGAATTTCTTGATTATCCATTACAATTTAAATTAGTTACATAAACATAATACCTTAAACAAGAGTAGAAATACACACACATATATGTATATATATTAGTAGTATTATAATTAAAAAGTATAATTAATACATAGTATGTGAGTTGAGAAAATTTTACAAAAATTCAAAGTTTGATGACTTATGAATAAAGTTATTATATGAAATAAATTTAAAAGTTAAATAGATTCCAATGCAATGAGATAAGTTAGTGGCAGATTATTTCAAAACTCAATTGAATTACATGGTAAATTTTGAATTGTCAATTGATTAAATAAATGATATAACAATATTAATGTTTTGATTTTTAAAAATGATTTCATAAATATCTATTCATAAACTTTCTAATCACAAAATAACATGATTAGTCACATATACATATATATTAAAACTACTTTAGCAGTGACTACCATTGATCAAATATAAATACCAGTATGGTACAAAAATAATAATAAGTGGAAGTGACCAAAATAAAAGATAACTAGTACCATGATTCATAGTGTACATATATTAATTCAATACAATATTCAATGAGAAAATAAGTTTTCAAATAATATGAATATCATAAGAAAGCAATTGTATTTTGATAAGTGATAGCAGTTGGATTAAAATATTAAGGTAATAGCCATACAAGATATGTTTTTCTTTTATAAAAGGCATTGAGAAAGTATATCAATTATGCACATGATAAGATATGATTTTGATCGGGCTATTTCTCGACTATTGCCAGCAGTCTATTGTGGGGGCATCTTTGTGGATTTCTGTGGGCCTCTCTAGCACTTTGCTTCTTCCTATTCTCATGTGGTCTTCATTTATCATGAACATTCCTTGTGTTCCCTCTCTGTTCTTGATCCAGATGGGATCTCCCACTCCCCCAAGTTCTCTTTCCCTCGCCCCTCGCCCCTCATTACCCCCACTCACGTCCAGACTGTTCGTGTAGATCTCATCCATTTCTCCATCATTGGGCGATCCCCGTGTCTTTCTTGGGGTCCTGTTATCCAGGTAGCCTCCCTGGTGTTGTGAGTAGCTGTCCAGTCATCCTTGTTCCACAACTAGTATTCTCCTATGAGTGGGTACATTCCATGTTTGTCTTTGATCTGACCTACCCTGGTGATAGGATGGCCAAACACCCTAATTGTCATGCTAGAAACCCCATCCAGTGACTGAGGGAACTAGATGCAGATATCCACGGTCAGGCCCTGGGTGGAGCTCCGGGAGTCCAATTGGCGAGAAGGAGGAAGGTTTATGTGAGCAAGAGTTGCTGGGACCAGGGATGGATGGAATACAGGGACAAGTGGCCAAATGAATGGAAACACATGAACTGTGAACCAATGGCTGAGGGGCCCCCAACTGGATCAGGCCCTCTGAATGGGTGAGACAGTTGATTGGCTTGATCTGTTTAGGAGGCATACAGGCAGTTGGACCGGGTCCTGTGCTCAGTGCATGAATTGGCTGTTTGAAACCTGGGGCTTAGCAGAGACCCTTGGCTCAGCCTGGGAGGAGGGGACTAGATCTGCCTGGGCTGAGTCCACCAGGTTGATCTCAATCCTCGGGGGAGTCTTTGCCCTGGAGGAGATGGAAATGGGGGGTGGGCTGGGGAAGTGGGGGGCGGGAGGAGGGAGAAAGGGGGAATCTATGGCTGATATGTAAAGTTGAGTTATATTGTAAAATAAAATAAAATAAATTTAAAAAAAAATATGATTTTGATTTCCTTACAGGAGATGCATTTTCTATTTTAAAAAAGGAATACCTAATGCATAAGTGGCATGTCTCCTTAAAGGAAGATCAGAAATAGAAATGCAGTGGGAAGTATAAAACAAAAAATTTCTTGATCAGGTAGAATGAAAATTTCCTAACAACATATCAAGACAAGCCTAAATAAATTACTAAACATATAGTAAATAGAGAGAAAAGCAAAAAAAAAAAAAAAAAAAAAAAAAAAAAAAAAACAGGACATTGTGTCAGCCATCAATCAAAAACCAATGTGAGTACAGCCGAAACAAAACAGCAAACCAAGCATTTGCCTCATCAGGTTGCTCCTATTTCATTGTTCCTTTTCTGTTAAGCAAGCAGGAGTCCAGTAGAATCAAAATAGGAAATAATAATTCACCAATGAAATTAAAATATGCTTTACTTATGAAATATAAAGTAACTTGCAATTTTGAGACACATTACAAATTTTCAGTCACAATTAATACAGATATACATGTAGCTCCATTCTTATTTTAAAGAACTACATACATTCTAAAAATCATAAGAAAAATTTAATTACACAAGTCATAAAATCCCATTTTCAAATTTCTGAGTATTATTTTTGTATTCCTCTGCATGTTTATAAATTGATACTTTGACAGATTTAAGTTGATTTTGATTGTCTTGAACTGAATATTTATTTTTGTTTGTTTTCAAACTTGCTATATGATACTTATTTATGACATTGGTATAACCCTAACAAAAACATATAGCCACCGCAATGTTTATTATCTGCAAATTCTGCACAAATATCAAGCTGTTCATTATTCCATTATAGAGGAAGGAGCAGTTCAGAAGCTCCCATGCTAGCTGAGAAGCTATTGACAGCTAGTGGCTTCTGAGAAATGCAAAGTCAGTTCATCAAAAGTTTATGATTTTGGCAAAGCAACAAAGCACCAATGGATGGCTGCACACCATTAATTATATGGGAAACAAACAATGGATTTAGAAGGTTATAAAAGAGAAGAGGATGAGCCAAGATTCACAAAAGTTTATTTAATAATTTATTAATGGGTTCAATGGAAATACAGACTCATGAATACAGAACAAGACTCTTTTGCTAATCCAGCTGCATTTGTTCTGTCATTCTACCCAGGAATGATGAAGACCAACCACAAGCCATGCTCTCCATGGCTTGCTTCTCTCCAACTACCCAAGTGAGTGCAGGACCCCTCTCCCTCAGGTCTTAAGTGGTCACATATACAGACAGGACCACAACCTAGGGCTTGTTAGCCAGAATCCATTGGCCAAAATTAGCAAATCCCCACAACAAGAGGATATAAAGTTGGAAGTGATGTCACAGATGTGAAACCGGTGGAGTTATAGGGAAAAGTGGAGATAAATATGATAAAGCTCCATTTAATGTATTCATATTATTTTAAAGGGAAAATGATCAAATGTCATATAGAATAGCTGTAGAAAACTGTTGCAAATAATGTACTCTTGTCTTTTTAATATTGCTATAGAATATAGATTTATCATATAACTGCGTCAGAATGATTTATATTAGAAAATATATGACTTTGTTTACCTCTCACCATCATAATTATAATGATAACATAAATACTTGAAAATATTGGATTCCTTTTAAATCTTCCTAGAAAGAAAAAGGTCAGGGCTATCAAGCAACAAGTGACACTCAGTACCTATTTCATGTTAGCATGCTTCTCTACTACTACAAAATAAACACCATGACCAAAAGCAACTGGGGGAGAAAAGGTTTGATGTCATTTTATTGGTTCAGGTAACAGTTCATCATGGAGGGAATACAGGAAAGAAACTTGAAGCATTCAAAAAATAGAAGTGAAAGATAATAAATATTTGAATGATAAAAATAAAGCACACTTTAAATGACATAAAACAAATTAATATTTCAAGGAAGAAGAGATTATTAGTCATGTTCTTTTTGTTAAATGCAGGTATCTGAAAGAATTCTGACCTCAAGCATCCACTCTTCATTTATATAGAAAGCACCAAGAAAAAGTTAATATCATATTCAGGTACAGAAAATAGGCTAGTAATGTGTTATGAATTATATATAAGCCAAGAGAATAAATGGAACTTGAAGCAGCAAGGAAAGCAGTATGATGCTATTTTTCTGAATGAAATGGCTGAGGAAGAGATGTAAGAAATACTACATGCAATTTTGATGAACTCTAATAATCTTGATTTGAAGAGAACAAAAACACAATAATTTAACAAGGACTTGATGGTACAGGCCTTAAAAACTGTACATAGGCAAAGAGTTAAAATATAAGCAGGGAAAAATCTCAGCACAGTAGCTATTTTAGGCTAGGTAGAGTTGCAGATGGCAGGAGTTTCCTTTCAATACTTGTATAAATCAATACAAGGGTATAGAATAGTTTGAATGTAATTGTCTCCTTAAACTCATTGGGAGTGGCACTATTAGTAGGTGTGGCTTTGCTGGAAAAGGTAGTACCTTGTTGGAGGAGGTGTCACTGTGTGGGTGGTCTTTGAGGTCAGGCATGCTCAAGATATGCCCAGCATCTCAGTTCATTTCCTGTTGCCTGTAGATATAGAATTCTCAGCTCCTTCTCTATCACCATGTCTGTCTGCATGCCACAATATTACACCATGATGATAATGGACTAAACCTCAGAAAATGTGAGACACCCAAATTAAATATCTTTCCTTTATAGTAGTTGCCATGGTCAATGCATCTCTTCACTGCAGTAGAAACCCTAAGACAGGTGCACCTATGGAGAGGGCTAAAATATGTAGATTTTGACAATAGTGAATAATGTCTGCTTAAGAAGAAACATTGAACTACATATGAATTGAATTACTGTCAAGACTTATTCAAGTAATTATAAGTTTCTTTTAAATACTTTTCATTCAATTTTAGTATTATGACAGAAAAAGGCATCAGATCATTGTGAAGATGATGAAAACTTGTGCATTGGGGTCTGAGAAAATCTCAACTCTCACCTTTACTTTTCATGAGTGGAGTTTCTGCTCCTTATGTGTCTGTGAGTTCCTACTGCTTCAGTTTCTCTTGCATAGTTTCTGTGACTTACAGATTCTGTGGCTTCGTTTTCTAAGAACTCAGATTTTCCAATATATGAATGGTTTCATGGGATCATCTCTGTCTTCATGTTCAGTGACCTCAGTTCCTTTTCCTTGGTAGCTCTAACCTCAGTTTCTTTTACCTCAGGATTGTGGCCTATTTCTTATGCCTGCGTTGCTGTCCACACAGTTGCATCTTGCTGTTTCTACTACCTAAAATTCTGTGGTGGTTCCCAGGCATGCTTTACAGCAAGAAGGACAAACAGGATTCAGTAAGAGACAAGAAAGAAGCTCAGCTAAGCCCAATTTTATTGTAACTGGTGCTGGACCAGGACATCTAGTCTGACCCAGGTTGTTTTACTTTAGCCATATTTAAGTACAGCACAATTTTTGCAAAAATGCTTTCTGATAATAACTCAGTTGCAAATGTACAACAATTTTAAGACATGTTTACATTGTGATTCTTTACAAGGTACATCTGGCTTCTTTCACAGAATTAGGTGCTGGTGACTCAGAGATATTGCCCAAGGTTTAGAAGCTAGGCAGTTTATCTGAGGTAAACATAACATCTGTGGGATGTTACAATTGGCCTGGCCCTAAAATAACATAGAAGTCATTTAGGCTGTTGTAAAACCCCAGTTTCTCTGGTTAATTTTTAATTCTTAGTATTTATAATCTCACGGTTTCTGGTCTCAGTATTTGTAACCTGAAAGTTTATGACCTTGATTGCTGTGGATTCTGTTTCCTTAAGCAACTACCTTAATAACTCTCTACCTTCTGTTTTGATACAGGTCTCTCACCAAATCTGAGGATTCCTCAAATTGACCAACAAGCTCCAGAGACCCTCCTGTCTCTGTTTCCATAGTGCTACAAATACAGTATGCACAATTGCATCAGCCTTTTAAATTTGGGTTTGGCAAAACTGAGCACAGTATTATGCTAACCTGGCAAGTACTTTACCCACCAGTCTGCCTCCCCAGTCCTATTACTACATTTTAAATGATCTCAGTCTGTGTGTTCTCAGTTTTTCTAATCACATTTCTGTCACCTCATGTTCTATGACTTTCATTTCTACTACCTCAGTTTCTATTTCAATAATATGTATGGGTTTGGGTTCTAGGGCATAAATTCATATTACCTCAGATTTCATTGTATCATTTCCTTTAGCCCCATTTTGTACATGTTCAGTTTCTATGACCTCATTTTGTAAGATCTCATTTTCTTCATCCTCAGTTTTTAATACTCAGTATTGCCTAAAGCTGGTGCTGTGACCACAGTTGCTAAGACATCAGCTTTAAATTTTCTTTCACATCAGTTATTGTGGCCTCAGCTTTGTACTTTATGTTGTATCTATGAGATCAGATTCTACCAACTCAATTTCTATGACCACAAGTTCTATGTCCCAAATTTCTTTGGCATCATTTTGTACCATAGCAGATTCTGTTGATACATTTTTTCCTTTTTGAATTTTTTATTTGTATTATTTTATGATAATTTTATACAATGTATTTTTATCATATTCACCTGACCCCAACTTCTCCAAGATCCAGCAACCTGTCTTACCCACCCAAATTTAGTCATTATTTTACTCAAATCCATTAAGTAAAGCAGGCTATGTCCATATGGTCTTGAATGTGTGACCTTTCATTGAAGCATGGTCAAAACATCAGAGGCTGTAACCTTAATAGAAACTGACTATTCTTTCTCCAGTACCTATCAAATGCCATGTGATCCCCGGCCCATCTCACCTTTCTTCTGTGATTTTACCTGACTTGACCTTGCATATATATCATTAGTTCTATATCACCTGCTGTCAATTTAAATGGGAAACTGCCCTTGTTGGAAAACTTGTAACCATTCACCACCTCTAATTTTAAAAGTTCACCCATTTCTTCTCCAGTGATCCCAGATCCAAAGAATAATGTAATATGTCTTCATTAGGGCTACTATTGCTGTGATGAAAGACCATGACTAAAAGCAACTTGGTGAATAAAAAGTTTATTTTGCTCAAAATTCCATATAGTAGTTCATCATCAAAAGCAGTGAAGACAGAAACTCACATAGGTAAGGAATCTGGTGACAGGAACTAATGCAAAGGCAGTAGAGAGTTTGTGCTTATTGGTTGCTTCTACTGACGTGCCCAGCTTGCTTTCCCATACTAACTGATTGATTGATTGACTGATTGATTCTTCTTTCATACATTATATCCCGACTGCATTTTCCTCTCATGCCACTCCTCCCATCTCCCTTGCCACCTCCCCATTTCCCTAGATCCATTTTTCTACCATTTCCTTTCATAAAAGGAGCAGGCATCTCATGTATATCAATCAAACACAAAATTACAAGTTAAAATAAGAATAGGCAAAAAACCCTCAGATGAAGGCTGAATAAGGCAATCCAGTAGGAAGGTAAGGGTACCACCAAGAGCATAGACTGCTTTCTTATAGAACTCAGGGGGCTATTAGCCCAGGGATGGTCCCACCCTCACTCAATGGACTGTACCCTCAAAAATCAAGCACTAATTAAAAAGATGCTTTAGTGGCTTGCTTATATCCCACTCTTATGGACACATTTTGTTAACGGTAGTTCTCTCCTCTGATGACTCCAGGTTGTGACAAGTTGGAAGAAAACAAGCTAGTACAGAATATAATACAGATATACTGCTTGGGGCTTAGCAATCTACAGTCTCTCTTTTTCATATCTTCTTTAACTTTGCCAAATACAAATAGACAGATATTATAACTGCATTTCTTGCTTGATAATTGTTTTGTTATATATAATTTTACTATGTTAAAGTTGAAACCTTCCTTTTTGAAAAAAAAGAAAAGGGGAAGTGCTGTGGATGTCTTTCTGTATGCTGTGAAGGTGTTGCTCTGGTTGATAGATAAATAAAATGCTGATTGGCCAGTAGGCAGGCAGGAAGTATAGTGTAGGCAGGATAAGAAGAGAGGAGAATTCTGGGAAGTGGAAGGGTGAGTCAGGAGACCCTGCCAGTTGCTGCCACCATGAGAAGATGTAAAGTACTGGTAAGCCACAAGCCATGTGGCAACTTTATATATAGAAATGGGTTTATTTAAGGTATAAGAACTAGATAACAAGAAGCCTTCCATGGCCATACATTTTATTAGTAATATAAGTCTCTGTGTGTTTACTTGGGTCTGAGTGGCTGTGGGCCTGGTGGGACTGGAGAAATCTCCAGCTACACATATCTTGGCCAGTTTTGAATTTCTAAGTTAATCATCATATACTGGAATGAAAAAAGAGACTTTATCAATAGGTATTGAAAGATTCACCAATTTCTTGAAATAACAATAAATCTGTTGTGTGATATTTTGATTGTATTCTGGCAAATAAAACTTGCTTGGAGTAATAGGGTAAAACTATACAATAGCTGACCAAAATTAACCATAGAAATTTGGAGGTCTGTATACAGAAAAGACACAGGAAATAGTAAGATGGGGCAGAGAGAGGTTTCTTCCCTTTTGGACAGAGGAATGGAAGAGGTAGGAGGTGAATGATGGCTGCTCCCTACTTCTTTGATGTTTCAAGTTCTTACCCAGATATATAACTTATGATTTTTTATTGATAAAGATTAATTAGATTAATATTTCATTTGGTATCCAACTTTTGAGGCATGAATTCACAAGATATTGTCTTGCTGTGGCTTTGCAGGTGCCAGCATCCACTGGAGCTACACATGGGAGTTGCAAGCACTTCAGTCATCACACTAGTGGCTGGCTTTTCATTTCCTTCTACAAGCTCTCTCAGCAAGTTTGGGATTTTCCTTTTGCTGCCTTTCTACAGCAGTCCCCACAAGCACCAAACTTGGCAGATACCTGGGCTCCCAATGCCCCTGGAGTTATCACTTCACCACTAGTGAGCTCTGCCTTGTTTCAGCAGTTCTAGGAACTCGGTTCCTGACCATCAACATGCTGATTATTGCAAATCCCCCTGTGTCCAACTTTCAGAAAGCTGGCTGTTTGGCTTAGTTTTCCTGTGACCTGGGACTTCCCCTGCACCCCCTTTCAGGCTGCTGCCACACTAGGAGAGCCACCTTGACACCCACTTGGGCATCTGCCACATACTCTCAGCTCACAACTGTGCACAATTAGTGGCAGCTGTCTACAGCCAAGTTGTGCACTGCCTGTGTTCGCTGGCCAGATGTGCTACACATAAGAGCCAGCCTTACACTTCACTGTCATCTTCAGCAAACTTGGTGAGACAATTTGGAATTCTTATGGGGGAAATTGGTTTTATAAAAAAAATAGAGAGATTTTCCCATATTAAAAAAGTAGAAACAATATTATGGTGGAGGGAGTTAGGGCTCTGTATGATTCCACAATGGATTATTTGAAAATGGAACAATTAAATAAAGGGATAATTAAATTAATGGAATTCATATAAGGCCAATTATAATCATTATCAGTTTGTTAATTCTTGTTTTATCTCTAAAAAGTTGGTTGGTGTCAGTGCCAAATATGAGAAATTGACTGAGAACATTCAGCCTTAGAAAAGGTTACTAGAGAAAATAATGCAATTTTGACTGATAAGTTAAAAGTCTTAGAAAAATTTATTAAAACATATAGTGGAGATATTCATATACATACAGAGAAATTTAAAGGAGAATCAATCTCAACATTACATTTTGAAATTAAAGAAGAACAGCTCAAGGTTATAAGAAAAATAACCAAAAAACAAAACAAAATTTAATTTGTCTAGTCACCATACAGGAAAAACTACCAAATGGCAGGTATCCCCAAGGCTATGGAAGAACTCACTAGATACCTGTGGAAATGTGAGATTTGAGGAGATTTAATGTACAAATAGTCTCATATGGTATGCATTCACATTTTGTGAGGGAGATGTTAAATTTATGAACAAGACTGGGAAGACATGGTTATATCAATATTGGAACCTGCTCCTCAATTACAGTGGAAAAACTGGTGGAAGGATAAGGCTAGGACCATTGAACAACAAAGTAGGGCTAGAAAATTGACATTTTCCAAGACCAACTTCTTGGAGAGGGCTATTAGGCTGACTGCTGTGGGATGTTCTGTATGGCAAATGTGTTGCTAATAAAACACTGATTGGCCAGTGGCTAGGCAGGAAGTATAGGCGGGACTAACAGAGAAAAGAAAGAACAGGAAGGCAGAAGGAGTCACTGCCAGCCAGCCGCCGCCAGGACAAGCAGCATGTAAAGATGCCGGTAAGCCATGAGCCACGTGGCAAGGTATAGATTTATGGAAATGGATTAATTTAAGATATAAGAACAGTTAGTAAGAAGCCTGCCATGGCCATACAGTTTGTAAGCAATATAAGTCTCTGTGTTTACTTGGTTGGGTCTGAGCGGCTGTGGGACTGGCAGGTGAAAGAGATTTATCCTGACCGTGGGCCAGGCAGGAAAACTCTAGCTACAGCTGACATACAAAAATAGTCTATATTTGACTAACACACATTATCTCAGTACCATACAGCAGCTTTGAATGCTTGGCACCAAGTTGAAGAAGTCAGAAAGAGAACTGAGTCATTTATGAAAGTTATACAACACCAAAATTAACCTTCAGAGAATTTTTACAAAGATTGACTTGAGTTGTAAATAGAATGATACCAAATCCAGAAGCTAGACAAATAATACGTGAATCTTTGGCTTTTGAAAATGTAACTCAGAATGCAATAGTGTAATCAGGCCCTTAAGGGCAAAATCAGCAGCCATAGAGAGATGAATCTGAGATACAGTCAAAACTGAGTATCATAACCATGATGAAACTTGAATAGGAGAGGTAATTTCCAAAGGCTTAAAGAAAATAAAAAAAGACAGATGTTTTAATTGTGATAAACAAGGTCAACTAAAAAGGGATTATTGTGAGGATATTCCTAGAAGTAATGTTTCTTCTAGGAATAATCAAAACAGAAGGCCTCTGTCTTCTGAAATATGCAGAAGGTGTGGAAAAGCCTGACATTGAACCAATTAATGCAGATCAACAAGGGACAGACAATGTAACCATTTGCCATCTGGAAAAGCCTACAAGAGGCCCCATGTAAAATATTGTTCAGTCATTCCCTGTAACCAATGGGGGAAACTCCTCTACAGAGCAATTAAATGACCAAGTGACAAATGTTAAAAAAAAATACTGCTCTTGATGATAAAACAGTTTTACAAGATAAAAATTTCAGTATAAACCATGATGCAAATATATTGGCAAACTGTAAATCATCAAAGACAAAAGTTAAAAATAGGAATAAATGACATTGTAATTGAGAAGTTAGTAGACATAGGGGCAGATGTTATAATAAATGCACCAGAATTATGGCATACAAGTTGGCCTCTTCAAGAGGTAAATGTTCAGCTTTTAAGAATTGGAACTTTATCTCAGGTAAAACAAAGTGAAGGTGGGCTGAATGCATAGGGCCAGAAGAACAGAAAGGAGAATAAAAGCCATATGTGGATAACATATCAATGAGTTTTGGGGGATGTGATTTGATAGAGCAATGGAATACCCAGATTAACATTCCTCTAATCTCAGAAACAAAGCATAAAGTGACATATATTTCTGAGAAAAATACTAAAAGCCATTATAAAGAACAGTCAATGACCATTCAGGTTGTACATAAACAGAGCAAAAGAGCTGCTGATTTTTCAAAGATACCAACAGCCCTACCTTTAAAATGGTTAACTGACAAACATGTATGCATAGAAGAATGGCCTTGGCCTTAGAACAGCAGGTACAGGAATAGCTAAATGCTCAACATATTGAAGAATCAAACAGTCCTTGGAATTCTCCTATATTTGGTATTAAAAAGAGATCTGAAGAATGGAGAAGGATAACATATTTGAGAGCCAAGTAATTCAGCTAATTAGATCACTAAAGCTTGAACTTCCCCTGCCTTCTTAATTACCTAAATCATTGTCTATTATAGTAATTGATTTAAAATACAATTTCTTCAGTACACCCTTACAAGAACATGTTAGAGAAAAATTTGCCATCACTGGACTACTTATACTAATTCTCAGCCCATTAAAATTTATCAGTGGAAAGTTCTCCCACAAGGGATGTTAAGCAGCTCCACATTGTGCCAATATTTTGTACAACAGCCATTGGAAATAATCTATGAACAGTTTCCTCAATCTATAATTTACCATTATATGGATCATATTTTACTACCTGAATCAAATGTAGATGCCTTGGAGATAATGTTTGAAGAAGTAAAGAAAATTTTGCCTTGTTGGGGATTACAAATTGCTCCTGAAAAATACAGAGTATATACTTTTAATTATCAAGGATATGAGAGGTTACAAAAAATTCAACCACAGAAAGTAAAAATCAGGAGAGATCAATCATGAACACTTATTGATTCTCAATAATTGCTAGGAGATTATAACTAGCTTTAGATCTCACATCAAAATTACCCACTTGTCAGTCTTAATGAGACATTTCAAGACATTCCAGATTCAGAAAGAATGTGGCCATTTCTATGCCAATCTGTCTGCAGTTGTTACTGATTTTACATGCTTTTTTCCACCTGTATTCTGTTAGCACAATAAATTGAGTGAATTTAATTATTTCTTTCTTAACTGACATGTAAATATACTTATTTTGTGTTTAGTTATTTAAATGTTAAAAATTAATCTTGCCGGGTAATGGTGGCACACACCTTTAATCCCAGCACTCAGGAGGCAGAGGCAGGCAGATCTCTGTGAGTTCGAGGCCAGCCTGGTCTGCAAAGTGAGTTTGAGGAAAGGTACAAAGCTACACAGAGAAACCCTGTCTTGAAAAAAACAACAACAACAAATATTCTCATTTACAACCCAATTATAGCAAACTTTACTCCTTTACTATAAATTCAATATGACACCAGTTTCAAACTATATTCACTAATTTTTACATTACAGAAAAAAAGGTAATATAAATATGTATATAGTTAAAATTATTCATCAGATGGGTAGGAGATAAACTTGATGAAAATTAATTTTAAAACACACCTTCTGATTCTTGAAAACAAACTAAGGCTTTTATTCAAATATAGTTTCACAAATCCATACATCCCAGCCACTCTGAACACACAAAAAATGAACACCCCAAGCTTTACAGAGAACCTTCTTGTCTACATAAGAAATGAAAATGTTATGAGTCTTCTGGTTTAAGTGGAGTTAATCTCTTTAAAGTAGATCATGATAAATCATAAAATTTTCTACTCTTGATAGCTATATCTTGGATCATATCAGTAGAATGGTCTGTATCTGCCACAAAGTAATGAATATTGATTCACCAAACAATGGTATTTTAACTTAATTGTAAGGGAACAAATTGTACATCTCTTCAATTCATATATGTATTAACTGCTAGTTTCCAGTGATATTTTTTCCAGAAAATCCACTTACTGAAGATTGAATTATTCTAAGGAAGAATACACAAAATTTAAATATGCTTGAAAATATGTTTGGTAGTATTTTCATAGTATTCTGCTTTAGCCCACACATCCCATGCTCTGCAGAAAAAACAAAAAAAGAACTTTTGATTCCAAGTTTGATGCTAAAGCAGTAATACTCAGCAAATGAAAGTGTTAGCTTCATGGTTGATAATGTAGTGATATATATGAAATGTAACAGTGAAAAGGTGTTCCTTGGTCTTTTCATTATAACTATTGTATAAATGTTGACCTCTATCCAGCCCTGTGGAGATTTATGTGTCTCTTTGAATATCCTAGACAGGTTTTGTTATATCACTATGTCATCATATATGACTTTTGAAATTGTGCTCTTAAAAATGACACCATTTATGGGGCCAATAAAGTTTACAATTTCTCTGGAGTTTAGGTGATTCTAGTGAAATATTGAAAACCATGCTATGTTAAATACACTATCATTGGAACTTTCCTCCAAGCAGTTAGAGAATTAAAAGGTGTTTGCAGTAACATATCATCTTGCACTCTATTTCCAAAGTAAATGATATGAAAAGAATATGTAAAGGTTTTTACATGTGCTTGTAGTTTAATGTTTTTTTTTTACTTCAAATAATTTTCAAAGATGTTTGTTTGTGTTTTTTATAATAAAATATTTAAAATGTTTAAGTGAGTCACATCTTTAAAGTAGTCAAATTTTCTTCATTTTATTTTCTCTCATTTTTACTTTCATGTTAAGTTTATTAATCCCATGAAAAGATGAACAAATAGAGATATGGAAATCTTTCAAATTAGAATGATTATTATAATGTGGATGCCATTGGGTAAAATGATACAAGGACCTAATTGAATGTCACCAAGGGAAGCAATTGTTATATAATTGAAGAATAATTGTGAGTCATTGAGGAATGCATTTTCTGACTGTATGAAGTATTTTACTTCTCAGTGCTTTTGCCTAATTTCCTGTTACTCCAGTCAATGTTAAAGGGCAACCATATTTCCCTATGGTAAACTTAAATTTTAATTTCATCAGTTTATTTAAAACCAAGAAGTCTGATTTTTCAGAATATTTTATCAGATATGAAGTTTTGTAAACAGGGTAATGATCATCAAAGGACCATTGATGCAGCAGGAGCTGAAGGAACATTAAAAAGAAAAAAAAAGTTCACCAAATACTTCACTAGTACAATTTTAGTATGGGATAGCATGATTGCCAACAACATTCATTCTTGGTGTTAGTTTTTATAATCCTCTATTGAAGAACAAATTTTACTCTCTTGTAAGTATCTCCTCAAAAATATACTTGAATAATGATAAATAGCAAAAATAGCAAACTTTAATCTGAAAAGTTTTATTCTAAGTAATAACAGACACTCCAGGCAATATCTACAATTGTTCCAAAGGGAATATTTTTGGTTATAGCATGGAGGAAATCTAATGTGTAAATATCTTCACTAAATCATTAATGAGAGATATTGTAATGCAACTCATAGATTTATACATTTCCCTACATGATAATTTAGTTATTTTTCAGATTAAACTATTAAAATTATAAAAAAAAAAACCTATTTTTGAAATTCTAACACTTTCTCCTTTACCAAGTTTCACTGGGAACTTCTAGGCCAGCAAGCATCCTCCTCTGCGTTTTATGACTACCCCTTCTTGGTTTTCTTGGACATTACCACCATATTGGTTTGTTGTAATGGAAAATGAGTTGCTATCATGAGAACTGTCACATTGCCTGTGCCTGCAGGAATAGATGAGACCTAGAGAGCAAAATTCTTGATAAGACATTTATGAATCCAACCCAAAATTTTTGAAAGTGAACAAAAAATGAAAATAGTAGTAAATACAATTTATGTTTGAATTACATTTAATCTCATTACTATTCCTAATTTAGATTTATACATATCTCCTTCTGCAAAATATATTGTTAGTAACAAAATTATCAGACAGTTTTCTCAAATAAACTGGGTAGAGGAGGACTACCTTTACTGAAAGGATTTAGTTAAAAAGAAACATTTTTTTTCTTGTTTGGCATGATATGGGAGGAATGTGTATGTGGTAGATTCATGTACTGTATCTTGTCAAATTGATAGGTAATGCTCATTTGACAATTTTTAATTCTGTTTAATTTAATGCAGTCAATGAGAGCATTAAAAAAGAAAAATATCAGTTAGGTGGTTTTACATCGAGATCATTGAAATTACTAATACAGTCCTGAAAGAATATTGAGTACAATTGAGTTTAGTCACTAACCTGTCTTTTTAACTACATGAAGAACAATATTACTAATCTGTGAGCATTCCACACTCACTTATTCTCTGCAATAAGGCCAGTTAAAGTCCCTGTATATAGAATTTTCTCAGGTGAAGGATGAGTGTTGGACTAGGTTTAAGAATAAGTATTTAAAGAAATTTTAATATTATATTCCTTTAGCAAAATAATGTAGTAGTATGGCATGTAAACCCCTAATCCATGGGAACTTGTCCTGGAGATATTGGTAGTTTCTGGTTGCTAGAGGATGAGAGGCTTGATTTCCTTGAATTTTATGGCCCATTTTAGTTCTCCCTACCTTTAGAGGTTGGTGCTATATACCATGAGCATGTGGTTAACATTAATTGGACTTACCACATTCAGTGTGTTATAAATAGAAAGAAAAATGTAAAGAAGAATAAGAAGGAGTAGGAGAAATGAAGAAGAAGAAGAAGAAGAAGAAGAAGAAGAAGAAGAAGAAGAAGAAGAAGAAGAAGAAGAAGAAGAAGATATGATGGAACTGAGAGAATTAATGATTAATGGTCTGGGATAACTTGCAGAGTCAACACAAGAATTTGGTATGTTGTAATGCATATATCAATTATGTAATTAATCATACTGTTTTAATTTATGAAATTGCCAAAATGTTAATTTAAGATCCTTAAACAATCGATTGTAATAGCTTTTAGACCACCATACAGATGAAGAAATGCAAATATTGAGAAGTTAGATTACCTAGAGCAGTTGAATTCTAAGACAAGTAAAAGAAGGTCACTACTGGGAAGAAACACTAAAAGTCAGCAAATACAATCATTTTCAATGACTATTATTTCTTCTTTGTGATATGGCATTCATATAAATGAATATTTCTTGCATTTCACCAATTTTTACCCAATATTTTGAAAATAAATTAAACATTTGCTTTTCACTAGGCATGGTAGTTCATGCCTTTAATCTGAACACTTGGGATAGAGGCAGGTGGATATCTGTGAGTTCAAGGCCAGCCTAGTCTACAAAGAGATTTCCAGGACAGTCAAGGCTACACAGAGACCTTGTTTCAAAAAAAGGTTATTTTCATTCATTGCTAGGTTCATGGCTAGCCCCCTATGACAAGCACAGATATTCAAAAGAAATAGATGATGATGGTTCAGTGAGATGGTTCAGTGGATAACAACATGTGCGGTGCAAGTCTGAAAATCTGAGTTCAATTCCTAGAACCAACATACAGGCAGAAAGAGAGAATCAACTCAACAAAGTGGTCCACTAATCTCCATATATATATATATATATATATATGGATGTGCATTGCTGTGCATTGCAACACACATACCACATACTCACATACAAACAATACTAATACCAATAATACTCCTAATTTCTAAAGAGAAAATAATACAAATGCATTTAATTTTATTCTATTTTAATTGATTTTTTTGGGAATTTCATATCATGCACTCCACTCCCACTTATCTCCCAGTCCCATTGTATCCTCCCCTCACTCTTGCAGTGTTAATCCCCAAAGAAAGCTAAAAATGAATAATAAATATGACAAAAATAAACAATAATTTTAAAAAAGAAAAACACTTTGTTCCTCCATCTTTCTTTCCTCTTCATCACCTTTTTATTCATCTTAGTGGTACTGAGAGCTGCTGTGTATCATGCAGTATATCCTTCTGCCCAAACAGTATTACTTGCAAATGTTCATTGTGTAGTCAGTTGTTTCATTTAATATATTTTTATTCTATAAATTCTTCAAAATTAAAGGCAGAAAGAGTCATATAACTGTGTATATTATTCCAGATTTAATAGAAAATTACGTTGTCTTGTTGAAGTTTGATAAGATAAAAAAAATCAGATGTAATATCTAAAGACTACTTAGTAAGGTCAATTTGCTGAGGTGTCTTTAAAGATAAGAATGATCTTTTGCTCTGGCTTCAGGGAAGCACATCTCCATTTATGGCATCAAGAAATCCCATAAGAAACTAATGAGAGGAAAGGTCAACAATGACCATTCTCAATCACATGATGTCTTATAGGGGAAGATATGAAAAATCATGAGAGACAACTTACCATTTTAGCTATTTCCTCAAATGTACCATGTTGGGAGGGTGCATGTCTGAAACCCCTTTAAAGACACACATTGTTATGGCAGTACTGAGTAATTAATGCTTAATGCATGTGTTGCAGTGATGAACCATGAGAAAAAGAGAAGAAGAACTGATATAATTCAGAGATCTTTTGAATGGAACTAAAACGATTAAGTGATAATAATTTGAGCTAGCAAAGGGGAAAATTATTGTCAGGGATATTTTAAGTTATATAAACTATGTGTTTATAATAATAGAAATTTGGAAATGCTACATTAGTTAATATTTGCACCTATAATTGTGGATTGATTGTACATCTAATATTTGTGCCTTGTTAATATCTGAAACATCTATGTTTAAAGCATTTTCACTGTTTAGATTCTTGAAAAGCACCCTCTTCATTAGGCAATTGAGGGGAGTACAAAAGGGATGGGAGACAACAATGATAAGGAGATCAAAAAGAAAATAAATAAGTATAATGACATGTACATATGTGAAATCCATGAATTTGTATGTTAATTTTAGAAGTGAATAAAATATATTGTAAAAGGCCAGATTCATTTAGCATTTGAATTTTGGGTATTAAGTAGCTAGAGTATTCATACTTAACAAGGTCTATGTCATTACACACAAAAAATATGAACACATGACTCTAAATACAATGCATAAAATATAACTATCATATTTGTATTCCTATAGGATAGACATCTATCTGGGCCTAAATCATGGAAAGAATGAAGTACACATGACACGCAAAGGCTTGTGTTAAGAGGACAAAGAGGAACATTAACATTGGAAGTCTGTTTCTGACGTTCTATGAGTTAATAGGAATGAATAGGAGATTTTTGTATAGAAAGAAATGTTTCTTCAGGCATCAGAGTACTTGGAAGTTCAAAGTGAAGAGATAAAGGGATGAAGCATGAAGTTCAAAGTCAGGAAAATTTTCAATGAAATTCAAAATTAAAACAGTCTCAGCTGATAAACTGTGTATGAAGAAAATTCTGTTGTCAGGGAGTCTTTCATATGGAGACTGTCAAGAGCATTATGGGAACTAGTGGAAGGTTAGATACTGAGAAAAGACAAGATTTCTGAAATGACTCAAAATATGGAGCTGATTGAGTTTTAGATGAAAATATATGAAGAAAATGATAATTGTGTAGCTGTATCTGTTCCCTTTTATATCCAGGGTTTCTACATCTATTGTTCAATGGATTCCTTATAAAGAATATTTGGAATAATCCTACATCTTGACTGACAAATTGTAGAATTATTTCTTTGTTTTGTTTCCCTAGACTTTTTATGATGTTACCCTTATATTAGGTGACACAAGTAATTGTTATATTTAATAGTACATTGCTGTAGATATCTGTATGCTGTGAATGTGTTGCTCTGGTTGGTTAATAAAGTGCTAATTGGCCAGTAGCCAGGCAGAAAGTATGGGCGGAACAAAGAGAGATGAGAATTCTGAGAACAGGAGGGCTGAGTCATGAGATGCTGCCATAAGAAGAAAGATGTGAAGACAGAACTGGGAAAAGGTACCAAGCCATGTGGCTAAACATAAATAAGAATTGTGGGTTAATTTAAGTGTAAGAGCTAGTCAGTAATAAGCTTGAGTTAATGGCTATCCACTTTGTAAATAATATAAGCCTCTGTGTGTTTACTTGGTTCCAAGAGGCTGCAGGACTGGTGGGTGAGAGAGATTTGTCCTGACCACCAGCAGGCTGGGACACAGGAAAACTCCAGCTACAGTACATTGATGATGTCCAGAGGATATAAGCAAACAGTATACCATATTATAAAAAGTATTAGATCAGTCACAAATTCTAGTGCATTTTGGGGATCCTGGAACTAATTACCTGACCTCCCATATCAGTACCATGGAATTATTCTTTGCAAAAGTAATTAAAAGGGTTTTCTTCTCCACTCTCAGGGAGTAGTTCTCAGACATCTATAGCAAATTAACAATTATAACATTTATTACTAGTTTCTAAGAAATATTCTCTAAATCCTTCAGATACCTTGATTAATAGAATGATATATGTTCTAGAGTTGGAACCTGAGATGTTGAATTCTGTGTGGTTAATGATGGGTCTGAAATGATGTAGAGCTCTAAAGATAGTTAATTGTGGGGGATAGACATACTAGAAAGACATACCCTATTACTACAGGTGTGAAATTATGAATTTCATTATACAGGCTCAACTTCTAAGAAGAAATCAAGGACTGAGAAGGTGTTTCAATATCATGGATAACAATGTTATCTGTAGGTACTAAACCTCCAATAGCATTTGAATACTAAATGTTGGATAAGCTTTCCTGGCTGTCAATGCTGTGTTCATTTTGTTACACATCAAAGTATTGGGAGAGAAAATAAATCTTAACCTCATATGCACACAATGGAGGAAGTTTCATGTGCTAGACTGTATCTGACTTCACACTGTGCATCTTTTCCATGCTTCTCAGTCTTCTGTCATCTTGAAACAAACTAGAGTCATCTGTGAAGAGGAAGCCTCACGTGAGTAAATGTCTCCATCAGATTAACTTGTAGGCAAGTGTGTGGAGCACTTTCTTGATTGATTATTAATGAGAGGAACAGCCCAGTATGGATGTTGCCACCCTCTGGGAGGTAGCCCTGGATATATAAAGGCAGGCAGATCAAACTGTGGACAGAAAACCTGCAAGCAACACTCCTCTACAGCTTCTGTTTCACTTCCCACCTCCAGGTCCTCAACTGACAGTCCTTCCCTGACTTTCTTTCTTGATAGACAATAAGTTATACGATAAAATAAACCATTTCCTCTACAAGTTGCTTTTGTCCATGGAGTTCACCACAACATTAGAAGTTCTGAGAGAGAAATATGTATCAGATAGAGAGCGATTGCTATGATGCATCTGTTCTGGGAAGATCATGAAATAATTTGGAGCTATGGACTGGAGGAGCCATTGCATGCTAAGAAAACAATGAACTATTTAGTCTAAACTTGTCACTGAAAGCAGCCAAGATAGCCGAGTCTTGGTTTGTGATGTTTCAAAGGGAAGCTGTTTGTTTGTTTGTTTGTTTGGATTTGATTTTTACTTTTTATATTCATTTTACATACCAACCACAGATCCCCCTCTCTCCCCTTCTCCCTCTCGCCCCTCACCTTTCCCATCCTCCTCCCCTCCTCTAAGAGGGTAAGTTCTCCCATTGTGGGACAGCTAAGCCTGGTACAATCAGTTGAGGCAGGACTAAGCCCCTCCCCGCTTTATCAGGGGTGAGCAAGGTGTCCGACCATAGGTGAGCAGAGGTACACAACCATGCACCAGGCTGAGCTCTGAGAGTCCAATCAAAGAGAGGGAAGAGGGATTATAAGAGCAAGGGGGCTCAAGATCATGATGGGGAAATCTACAGAGCAACTGAACCAAGCTCAAAGGAACTCAGGAACTTTAGACTGAGAGCTGTGGAACCTGCATTGGACCAGACTAGACCCTCTGCATATGGGAGACAGTTTTGTAGCTGGGTCTGTCTGATGGGCCCCTGGCAGTGGGATCAGGATCTATTCCTGGTGCATGAGCCAGCTTTCTAGACCAAAGGGAAGTTTTAGAATAACTAAGGACACTAAGGAATGTTCATGTGACATTTTGTATTCAAAATCAGGGTATTTGGTCAGTAGGAGCTGAAGAATCAGTTGATTAACAGGATCAGCACCACTGAAGTAAAACTTTTGTTTTATGGGAACAATTGGTACTGGCTAGCTAGGGCTGACAATTCAGCTGTAATTAATAAGAGACCAGAAGCTTTGAGATTAAATCCTCTGGGAAGTATTTACTCAGTGTCATACCAAAAGCCAAGGTCTAGCAGAGAACCAAGGTTGAATTTCAAGCTTGGCATTGTGCCTTGCTAATGTGTGGAACAGTTTACCACAGGTGCCTGATTTTGGCAGTATGAGAGCATGATAAGTTCATGAGAGCAGCTGAGGCTTAGCATTGTGTGAGCGACCACTGGTGAAGGCATAGATTCAGTGGTCACTGAAGCCCCACAACTAAAGGGGTCATAGATGCTGAGGACTGGCACCATATGATGGGGTTGGTGACCCTGAACAGAAGACAGGAGTCCATTTGTGAAAGTACAGCCTGTGGAGATTCCAGTGAATTGGAGATGGGAGGACCATGTGATGACAAACAAGGACACTGCCAGGTGAAGCCTGCACAATGTCTGAACCAGGACACAATCAGTGTGTTGTAGACGCCAGAGCTGGAGAAGTGTACCTACTCAAACACTATGAAGCCTAGAAGGTTGTAAATGAATTCCATAAATTGAACACTGGATTATTCACAGTGTTAGAGTTTGGGTTTGCTTTATTTTGCTTGTAACTTCACCCTGGGTGTTTTTTCCTAGAATAAGAAGTACCTCATTTATTTGATAGTTATGGTAGCTCATGATTGAGAGATTTTGGTGTTTTAAGAGACTTTTTAAGGGACCATTTTATATTATGATATTATTTTTTAAATGTCATCTTGGGGATGAACAAGAAAAATCATATGTTTTTATAGTGATGTATTTCTTTCTCAAGTTGGAAAGAACTGATTGCTATAGAGTCACCTGGGAAGAAGGAACCTTAATGAGAAATTGCCCATATCACATTTGTTTTTGAGCAAATCTGTGGGACATTTTCTTGATTGGTTATTGATGCGGGAGGGTTTGGTCCACTGTAAAGTTTGCCAACTATGGGCAGGTGATCCTCTATTATATAGAAAAGTTAACTGACTAAGCCAGTAAGTAAGAACTAATCATCTGTGATCACTGCTTCAATTCCTGCCTCTTGGATCCCCTGGTAGGGTCCTGCCCTGGCTTCCCTTCATGATGGACCTAAACCTGTACAGCAAATAAATCTTTCCTTTTTCAGTTGATTTTAGTCCTAGTGACTATCACAGCAACACAAAGGCAAACTAGAAAAATCTCTCTTGGCTAATTCTGATTTTTGTCCTGCTCGCAATAATCAGACAACAGTTCCTAGTATACTTCTGCATTATGTAAATGAACCAATCAAGCAGGCCAAGGAACATGCAAAATTTTTATTAGCAGACTGCAAATGAGGGAGCATGGGAACACTCAAACTTGTGGTTTGTTTGCATGCGAAAAAGTTTTATAGGGGAATGTACCTTTAACATGGAAAGTTGGACTTAACTGTAGTTAATTATTTCTCCAAATAATATTTTTATTCCAAGGAAAATGACTTTTAAAATAATACTATATGCAGTATATGTACTTAAATAAGAATAATTTAGCATCAAGATTTTCCAGTTAAAAGTCTGATCAGAATCCCAGTAGAGTTTTCCGTTATTTTTATGAATACAAAATAATCAAACAAAACTTTCAATGATTTACAAATGAAAATACCTACAACTATGTCCATTAGCATATTCAGATTGCTCTATTTAATATTTATAGTTTGAATATAATAACAGTTTATAAGAATACTACTTTCCAAGAGAAGGCTGCTTTTAACTTATATATTTTAATAACTTTATTTAAGTAATGACATTTCTAAAGAAGCTTTATATTATAAAGCTTTGTAAATGAATTCAATCATAAGACAATTTAATTTGTTAAGAATAAAACAAAAATATTTAGTTTGGTAAAGACTATCATAATAGATATTTATTTAAATCAAAATATATTACTTACTGATTTTTGTAATGCAAATGTCAAGAAAAACTTTGACAAAGTATTAGCAGATTCCTTGTTTAGTTTCTTGGATTGTTTTTGTATGCTTGCTTGTATCTTAATCTTTAACTATCAAAGTTGTCTATAAAATTACTTAAATAAAAACTTCATCAAAAAGTTAAATATTTCAATTTTAGTTATCAGTGATATATATGAAAAATACTTTAATGTACTAATAAACACTGGTCCTATTTAAATTGAAAGATTAAACTGAGAATAATATTATGTCAGTGGCTTGATCAAAAAATTATGGTTGAAAGGAAAGACATGAACATTAATTTTCTTTTAAAAATCAGTTACTACGACAAGTAATTGCAAGTATTACTGTTTTCTTCTACTTTCATTTAATTATTTTTTTTGGAAAAATAGGAAATTATTCAGGTTTTGTTATTTTACTCTTCTATCCAGGGGTTGTGATTTTCAGATTTTCATTTAATTTCTCCCACACTCTCCTTGTGTACAAGAAAACAATGAAAACAAACAAAAGGACACTTTAGCAGCCAGCCTCTTACATTCTTGCCTGTGTTAATGAAGTCTAATGTCTTAAGAACAAACACCCCCACACTGCCATCTCCCTTCTGATTCTGCTACTGAAGGGAAGGTTTTGGAGCTACTTTGTGTCACTATCACTTCCCTGTTGTTTCTCAACCTTCTTAATCCTCATGATCTGCCTTTGTGAGCACAGTACTCATTGCCTTTATATGAATGAGGAAACATCAGAACAGACAAGCTTAGAAGCTTGCTCAAGGACAGTTGTGCCATTATTTCAAATAAGACTGCCTAATTTCAAAGCCTTTGTCATCCCCCTAGCTTCCTTTACCAGAATTCTTCATTCACTATCCTTCCTCTTGTGATGTAAAGGGATTACTACTGGACAGGTCTTAAATAAAACTGCATACTGGGCACAAAGCTTATTTTAAACTAAAATTTTCTCTGGGGTATCATTTTACATGTTATGGAAAGTAAAGATTGACCAAGGAAAAACTAAGAAGAATGTCTTCTCAACCAGGGAAGTTTTCAGTTAGCATAATTCCAAAAGAAAAAATTTCTATTCATCCCCCCATCTCTCTTTAAAAATAACATCTTTCAGAAATATTTTTTTAGTATTTCTACATAAACACTTTATTTTAATTTATCAAATAAGGATTTTTTAATGTTAAACTTAGTTATTTAAAAATTTAATTAGAGAAAGACTAATTTATATAGTGAAATCTGACATATTTGTTAACAAGCTTCATGTGAATGTACTTTATCATACAGTAATGAAATGTGGGATATAGAAATAAAACAGTAGTACATTGACTTTTTGATGAGTTTGTTTAAGCCAGCAACAGTAGTTTCATGCCACCTTGAATAACATGCAAAATAGAAGGTAGAGTTTGCCAAAACTGTATTCAAAGTGAGAATACCCCAGAAAAATTTCTCTCAAATAGACAGTGGGTCCTCAAAATTACCACTCATAGCTGAGGAAGTGTTAATGGTTGATGGCTAGTGAAGAATACGATTTCTTCAGGCATTTTGCTGCTGGCTGGTAGCCAGTGCTGCAGTGGAGGGCCCATACTATGCACATACCAACAGCCCTAAAGGACTTCATGGGATAAAGAAAAGTTACTAAGGGCTTTGAGGGAACAGTAAAGGGGTGGTCATGAGAAGGACTGTTGGGAAGGGAGGAGAATGAATTTGATCAAAGCACATGTATATTTGTATGAAATTTTGAAACAGTAAGTTAAAAAAGGAAATCTACTAGGGCAGTGTTAAAGAGTAAAGGAAGAATAACTAGATGGTGTGAATTAATAATCTTCAACTTCCTACAATACTGAAAATGGTTCAATACATTAATAAAATATAAGTAGTCTAGTTCTGACCTAATTGTAAAAAGAAGGAATTTCCATTCAAATATAGATAAGTAACTTTAAATTATCTTTTCATTAATATAGTTACTTAATTTCAATGCTCTAACTATACCTACATATGAGGACCTGGTACATGGTACACCAATATATGAGAATATCCAAAATATTCTGTTTGACTCTCTCAATATCCCTTTGTTTTCATGAATATACTCTCAGCAAGGTAACATGATTTTATTGCATCAGTTGTCAGTGTTTACATTTTAATAATAAACACAAAGAATAATGGCAAATTATATATATATGTACATATGTATATATGTATATATATGCCCAAAGCCACCTTTATCACCTTTAATGTTACTAATAGACAGTTTTTCCTTTAAAATTTCCTAGCAAAATGTTGAGAGACTTGTTTGAGTACAATTTAAAATGTTTATATTCCATACTATATTTAGTACTTTATAGAATTTATAATAGACATAATGATTTTCTTAAATAGTCTGATGTTCGTTTCATAACTTTCTCTATATTCATTGATACATATTTAGAAATAAAATTGTAAATGATTTAATGTTTTCACTCTTTGCTGTTTGGAGGCTCACTACCCAACTTCCAAATAATCACACAGAGGCTTATTCTTTCTTACAAATGCCCTGCCTTTGCTTGACTTGTTTCTAGCCAGCTTTTCTTAACTTAAATCATCCCACATGTCTTTTGCCTCTGGGCTTTTAACTTTCTCTATTCTATATCTTTCTTTACTTCTTACTCCATGGCTACCTGTGTAGCTGGGTGGCTAGCCTCTGATTTCTTCCTCTTCTCCTTTTTTTTTTTTTTTTTTTTTTTTTTGGTTTTTTCGAGACAGGGTTTCTCTGTGTAGCTTTGTGCCTTTCCTGGAGCTCACTTGGTAGCCCAGGCTGGCCTCGAACTCACAGAGATCCACCTGGCTCTGCCTCCCGAATGCTGGGATTAAAGGCGTGCGCCACCAACACCCGGCCCTCTTCTCCTTTTCTCAATCCTTAATCTTCTCTTCCCAGATTTATTCTCTCTGCCTGCTAGCCTCACCTATCATTTGTACTGACTAGCTATTGGCCATCCAGCTCTTTATTGGACCAATAAGGTGTTTCAGGCAGGCAAAGTAACACAGCTTTACAAAGCTAAACAAATGTAACATAAAAAAAAAGTCCAACACATCTTTGCATCATTAATCAAATGTTCCATAGCATAAAGAAATGAAACACATCTTCAATTAATACTCCATAACTTATCCCCCTTTTATATAATTAAAAATGAAAAAATTTAACTTTAACATAGTAAAACTAATACATCAAAAACTGATATCAAGCCGGGCGTTGGTGGCGCACGCCTTCAATCCCAGCACTCGGGAGGCAGAGGCAGGCGGATCTCTGTGAGTTTGAGGCCAGCCTGGGCTACCAAGTGAGCTCCAGGAAAGGCGCAAAGCTACACAGAGAAACCCTGTCTCGAAAAACCAAAAAAAAAAAAAAAAAAAAACTGATATCAATTAACACTTACATTTACAATATTCAGTCCATTTATATTTAGAAAATTCAAATAAAATACTCCATTATCTTTCTTACCTTAGAGGGTCTGAAGCTTTGTACCTAATTTTCTTTCTATCATAACTAAGAAAAACTACAACTCTAATGATTTAGTCTTCAACTTCATCAAAGACCCCAGAAGGATGTAATATCATCTGAGTAAACAGGAGGTGCATTGCAAGCAACTTCCAAACTCTAGAAATGACAGTCATCTGGCTGCCTTGACAGTCACCTAAAGTTCCTCTGCATCATTGGAACATTCATCTTTGGCCTATAGGTCTGGAATATCTGGCAAACTTTTCACTAAGCAGGACATTTGAAGAACTATCCTGCCTTGTATTGGCAAAATTCAACATTCCCTTTCCTGTATGTCCAGAAGAAGGTCTAGCAGACATTTCTGTGAAGCAGGAATATTGAAGGAGTGTCCTGCCTTGTTTTGGCAAAGTTCAGCAGTCATTTTCTTGTGGGTCCTGCAAATCCAGTTTATACAGCATTCTATCAGCACTCAAGGCAAAGCAGTTTATTGCCCAAACAGCTAACGTTATCACATTGAAAGTAAACTCCATATGAAGTTTCCTCAATGTCCAACATTCTTTTTATGAAATAAATTAGTGCTGCTCAGAGCAGATGTGTATCATTGTCATGAAAAAAATAAGCTTCTTAAATGCCATATTCTGGAAGACTTTGAAGTGTTTGAAAGCCATCTATCTGTCTGAAATATACATTTTTAAATTTGAAAACTTACCTAATGTGACTACAAATTTGATGATTATAGACTAAATACTAACCTTCTTTCTTGATTATACTTTGCCTTTTTTAAAATGAAGCTTCAGCATAAGCATAATACCTCAAACAAAAGTAGAAACATATATATATA
>CABHPP010107012.1:0-21360 GCA_902168425.1 Peromyscus attwateri
GATCTATTTTACAAACTTATATAGGGCTACCATTAGCATATATTTAATTAGTAAACACCTAAAGATTTCTTAACACAGATCTAACAAGACAGAATTTTTACAAACTCACATATCTTATTTTCATCTTTTTCTACTTCTTACTCTTAATTATTATCACTATCTCTATTAGAAAGATTCTCTTAACTAGACAGAAAGTACGTACATCATTTCTAAAGTTTAGAGCTTATAGTCAGCTTTGCTATACAATACTGGGATTTAGTGAGTGTTGTCATTATAGAGTTGTAATACTTGTTGCTAGGGGACTGTACCATTCTCGGGATGAAGTCCCCAAATCAGAACTGCACCCGCCCCGCCAGCGCGCACTAAGGTGGGCAACCTCCAACAGGAACTTTCCTCCCGGCCTGCGCCCGTCCCAGCCAGTCAGTGAAAAACAAAAGCACCCACAACAGCCCTTCCACAGCTCCTTCAGAGAAACCCCTCTCCCACTGATTCCACTCTCATCCTGCACGCTTTCTTCCCCCCAGATGCAGAGCCCCAGACATCCCAGGCTGCTCTGCTCCTCTGCTAGCTGCCTTTGGAGGTAGGGGCTTTCTTTTTCCCCGAATCTGCCTCAAACTCTTAGCAGCTTTCACAGGTCATGCATTTTCTGGGGAGGAATTTGTCTCTTCTATTTCTTCAGATGTTGGTGTGGGTTTATCTATTGCCTGAGTTTTCATGGGTGTATTTAGCTTCTTTAGGTTGGATTTTTCCTTCTAGTGCTTTCTGTAAGGCTGGGTTTGTGGATAGGTATTGATTAAATCTGGTTTTATCATGGAATATTTTGTTTATTCCACCTATGGTGGTTGAGAGTTTTGCTGGGTATAATAGTCTAGGTTGGCATCTAGACACATCTCTTAGTGTCTGCATAACATTTGTCCAGGACCTTCTAGCTTTCATAGTCTCTATTGAGAAGTCTGGTGTTATTCTGATGGGTTTGCCTTTATACGTTACTTGGTCTTTCTCCTTTGCAGCTCTTAATATTTTTTCTTTGATCTGTATGTTTAATGTTTTGATTATTATGTGGCGAGAGGACTTTCTTTTTGGGTCCAGCCTATTTGGTGTTCTGTAAGCTTCTTGTATCTTCATAGGTATTTCTTTCTTTAGGTTAGGATAGTTATCTTCTATGATTTTGTTGAATATATTTTCTGTGCCTTTGAGTTGGTATTCTTCTCCTTCTTCTATCCCTATTATTCTTAGGTTTGGTCTTTTCATGGTGTCCCAGATTTTTTGGACGTTTTGTGTTACGACTTTTTTTGTCTTTAGTGTTTTCTTTGACTGACGAATCTATTTTCTCTATTGTGTCTTCAGTGTCAGAGATTCTGTTCCATCTCTTGTATTCGGTTGGTTATACTTGTTTCTGTAGTTCCTGTTCGTTTAGTCAGGGTTTCTATTTCCAGCATTCCCTCAGCTTGTATTTTCTTTGTTGTCTCAATTTCTTTTTTCAGATCTTGGAATGTTTCTTTTATCTGTTTAATTATTTTTTCTTGGCTTTCTTTGCTTTCTTCCAATTTTTTGTTTGTTTTTTCTTCCATTTCTTTAAGGGAATTTTTTATTTCCTCTTTAAGGAAGTTTTTCATTTCCTCTTTAATGGAGTTTTTCATTTCCTCTTTAAGAGAATTTTTTATTTCCTCTTTAATGGAGTTTTTCATTTCCTCTTTAAGGGAATTTTTTGTTTCTTCTTTAATGGAGTTTTTCATTTCCTCTTTAAGGGAATTTTTTATTTCCTCTTTAATGGAGTTTTTCATTTCTTCTTTAAAGGAATTTTTTATTTCCTCTTTAATGGAGTTTTTCATTTCCTCTTCAAGGGAATTTTTTATTTCCTCTTTAATGGAGATTTTCGTTTCCTCTTTGAGGAAATTTTTTATTTCCTCTTTAAGGGTATTTTTTATTTCTTCTTTAAGGGTCTCTATCATCTTCTTAAAGTCATTTTTAGGATTGATTTCTTCTGTTTCTTCTGCCTTGGTATGTTCAGGACTTGCAATTGTAGGGTCGGTAGGTTCTGGTGTTGTCATATAGGCCTTTATGTTGTTGCCTGTATTTTTCCGCTGGCGTCTGCTCATCTCTTTCTCTGCTCAGTGCAGATGGTGTAAGACCCTAATCCTTCAGGCCTACACCTCCAATCCTCAGAAATGAGAAACTTCAAGCACCAGGAAATGAGAAACTAATAATCTGGTTCCCTGGGCAAGCTGACCACCCCTGTTCTCAGTTGGTGAGGTATATATTTACAATTCTAGTGATCTGGTTCAGTGGTTGGGTGGTCTTGATAAGTTCTTTTGAGAGCTTCTTGAAATACAGGATCCAAAGACACCTCTTACTCCGTGGCTTGCTGTATACCTGGGTGGCTGGCCCCTGATGTCCTCCTCCTTCTCTGGCTCCTCGATCCTTCAGGCTCCGGTGAGCACCGCGATGTCCTCCCTAGTTGCCTCTGTAGCCACAGCTGCACTGATCCCTGCCGCATGGAGCCCAGGTCCCGCAGGGTGCGCCTGCCCTGCACTGCGCTCTCCAGTAGTTCCCAATTGAGAAGCAATCAGCAAGGTGATTAACATCCACTGTGCGGGTTCGGGTGTCCCTGAACCCCGCAGCTCCTCTTCTTGCGTTCACCCAGCTCTGCCGCGCCCCAAAGGGTCACCCGGGGAGCCCCCGGCCACTGCTCCTTCCCTGTTCTTGCTACGACCACGCCGCCCGCACCGCGCCTCTCACACGAGTGCTGGGGCGATCCACTCACCTGCAGGCCCGGGGGAGACTGTGCAGGAAGGATCGATCCAAACCACGGATTCCCGAGGAAGGCAGAGAAACTTTGATGCTCTAGCCAGCTTTTCTTAACTTAAATTAATCCATCTATCTTTTGTCTCTGAGTTTTTATCTTTCTCTTTTTCTGTATACCTTTTTTGACGTCTTTCTTTGTGGCCCTGTTCCTCTTATTTCCACATTAGTTCATCATCCAATTTTGCTCTCACTCACGGCCTACCAGCAGCAGCCACCATCTTGACTCACACTCTCAATTGTGTGAGATATTGCATTTTCAAAGCATTTGGAACATATTAAGATCTAAATAATGATTGCAAGGATGTGTACGTTCCTTCCTGATGGTGATTTTGTTCATAAAACAGGCACATTTCAAGAGACAGAGTCTATATAAAGAAACTATTTCTGAAAATAGGGTTTATTGGAGAATTAAAAATGAAAATATAACATAGTTTTGCTGTGTATGTTAAAATATTACTTGACACATAAAGAACCAGGGATATGTAAATAATTCTTAAGAGTGAAGACCAACCTCATAATAGATTACATGTTGAAACTATGAGGAATAATAAGTTTTTATAATTATGCTTAATGATATAAAGGAATTATGTCTAATGTTAAAAATAACTATAGCCTCAGATAGAAACATAAAGTATAATTATAATGAAATTATACACTAAGAAAACTAAATAAAAATACTGATCAGGTAAAATAGTATGATTGTTATCACTAACAAGGCATGAATTTCAAAACATATTATTTAAAATCATATAGGCATGCAGTGAAATGCTTTCTTCCAGCCATAGCATAGCCATTGACTCATGAGGACAGCACAGTTAATTATTATCTACACAAGATTAAGTTTAAAAAGTCAATATTTTCTACATGTGTAATTGAAGTCAATAGGAGAGAGAGAGAGAGAGAGAGAGAATGATTTTGGGATATCTTGGGTGTAGGTGAGTTGGCAATGGATTTGTATACTTGTATAAAATTATGGAAGATAATTTTAGAAATCATCTGCGTCTATGTATTTAAAAATATAAATAATCTGAGGGCTCTATGTTCAATTCTAAGAATTTTACTGTGAAAATTAGGAGGCAAAATAGTCCTAAAGTAAGAATAGCTATAAAACTTTCCTTAATTTGTACAAAGAAAAAAATTTCAGATTTATTTTAAGTGTAATGAAATACACAGATGATTCAAAGAGCTATCAAACCTCAAAAAGCCAAATTATAAATAGAAAATCAAAGAAAACCTTAAAGTAGTAGATAAAAATATGTGTGAAGGATCATTGCTGACGGGAAAACATGGAGAAAGAAAAATGATGGATGATATTTAAGAACCAAAAAATCAAAAGAATGTTCTATGTTCTGAGAATATCTCTTTAAGAATAAGAGTGAGGGCGGTGGTGGCGCACGCCTTTAATCCCAGCACTCGGGAGGCAGAGGCAGGCGGATCTCTGTGAGTTCGAGGCCAGCCTGGGCTACCAAGTGAGCTCCAGGAAAGGCGCAAAGCTACACAGAGAAACCCTGTCTCGAAAAACCAAAAAAAAAAAAAAAGAATAAGAGGGAAATAAACACATTATCACATGAAGAAAACCAAAACATATCTATGCCAATCACCTGCACTACGCAAAAGGGTACTGGATAAAATATTGCAGGATAAAATATAAAAGCAACAGAATCTTGGATGAAAATTGGTAGGCAATTTTATTTTAAAAGAATCAGGTCTCATTTGCAATGGTGTCTTAAGGTATTGGGGAGATTTCTCGTGTACATTGCCGAACACTTGCCATGGCTGAAATCAAGCAAGCAGGGGCAAGAGAACATTTCCCTACTGGTCATTCTGCTCTGCTCTGCTCTGCTCTGCTCTGAGGACACATCTGGTTCAGCAAAGCTAGCTAGAGTGTTCTCATGATTTACATTACAGGCTAGAAATTACTTTTATACAACACTTTTCTCCTTAAGGACTGTTCTGTATGATGGGGACCTGCTATGCAGAACCAATTGCTGCATGATCTAAACTATCTTCATCAGACACACCTTGGTTACTCGAGTTCAATTTCAACAGTGACACATTAGAATATTGACTCTAATGTGTTTTATATAAAAGTCAGAAAGGTGGTGATCCTTTCAGCTAGATTCCATCCTGTTTTTATAGTAGGAAAGGTTTTTTCAATGCTTAGCATTCTACATAATAGCTAAATTGCTGATCTTCAGTGAGTCAAGTAGTGGAATGGGAACAAAAATAGAAAAATTAGAAAAACAAACCAGAAAAACAAACAAGTATATTAATAGACATGGGTGTAACTCAATGACAGAACAACTGTCTAGTATGTATGAAGTCATAAGACTTATTTTAAAGACTATTTACACACATGATCTCTCTCTCTCTCTCTCTCTCTCTCTCTCTCTCTCTCTCTCTCTCACACACACACACACACACACACACACACACACACAGCAATGTTAAGTGTCTAAAGGTGGATTCTCAACTGAAGTTCCATGAAAGGATGTCCTTATGCCTTGAGATTCACATGGTGATGCAGCTGTTCTTCAAAGCACGTGAGAACACACAGTGAGAGACAAAGAGAAGGAGCAGGGGACCTTTCATAGAGGTCAATTATGATCAAGCAGGTGAGTATGGAGAGTGAATAAAATTCTTGATAGTATTTTGCTTAAAATTTGTTTATGATAATCTATGATTAGAATTATTTATGATTAGACAAAAATATTTTAAAATAAATAAGGAATAGTAGAAACAACACATAAGTCTCTGTGTAAGCAATAAGAACTGGAAAAAAAATTAATTCCAGTAGGAATACTTAGCTTGGAAATGTATGTTGTTGGAACTACCTGACTCAATCTTCAGTCATATAACCAAAAATTATTTCTTTTGTTTTAGCACTGTAGCTAATGTGGATCAATCTTGCTTCATGTTGCTTTCTACATATCACATATGAAAGACATGTATGCATGGCATACACATATCCCTTTTCAACAAAATACTACCTAAATCTCAAACTCTCTCCCCTCTCCACCCTCTTCTTATGTCCCCATCTTCCATTGCTCTATAAACTGCATGTCTCTCCTAGTCATGAACTTGGGATGTCATTTTTGGTTTTATATTCACATACACTGGCACAGCTTGGGATGTCCTCAGTGAATATCGGGAGTTTAACATGCTTCCTGTAGCCCTTTGTGGCTTCATTAATGGACCTGTTCAAATGCATTAAAACACACAATACAGTAATGAATTTGTTAATATCTTATTTTGTACTAGTCATTGTTAATATTTTATCAATATCATGTTGGTTTTAAATAAAAGACAATCAGTTCAGCAATATGCATTATAGAATAGGGAATGTTCAAAAATATTTCAGCAACAAAGACATATTTAGGTAATTGCAGAGACCCACAGAGGTTTCCTATCAAGAATTTATGCAGTGTCTGAGAATCTGAGCTTGCTTTACCCAGCAGGGCTGCATAAGGGATGATTTGACCATGGGTATGGTTACCAGGTATTTGGAAGGGTCTACAGTTGGCTGTGTGGTGTGTGTTGATCTAGAAAGGGGGAGGTCTTTTGCCCTGCCCTTTGGTATTGTTATAAAAAGCCCTTTTGAAGAGGCAGAAGGGGCTGGTGGGTTTTGATCCAGGTTCTCCCAAAAATATCCTGCGTTTCTGTCTTTCTCCTCCTCACTATCTTTCTATCTAAAAGTTTCTTGCCCCTCTCTCCTCCTCATAGGAACGCTTTAAAAGTTGGTAGCTGGCCTCGCACAGATTAGCACCAGAACTAGGGACTTGGGTGCAGAGGAAGTAAGTGGGGGAGGAAGAACCACGGAAGCAGTTGGACATGTCTGGTTTTGTATTAATGTTAAGGCGGTGGTATTTTATTCTTTGGGAGCAAGAACTGTATATAGAAAAGTTAGGCTGCAGCAAGTACCTCTCTCTGTGTAGGTCTCTCTCTCTCTCTCTCTCTCTCTCTCTCTCTCTCTCTCTCTCAATTTCTATCTATTAAATTAATAAAAAAAATGTAGGGTTTGGGTATAGGAATATTGTGTAGAAAGAAACTTAGGATAAGAGTAGAATTTCTGTAGTGCCGGACCTGAAAACGGCATCCGGGTACAAGCAGTCACTGCAGATTTAGCAGTCTGAGGAAGAAAAGCTGCTATAGGGCAGGGAAACAGTAGGCAGATGTTTGTATACTCGCTTGTAGAGAGTTTGAAAACCTCTTAACTACTAGGGAGTTAAGGTAGAACAGCACAAGTACAGAGGTTCTTGGAGTTCGTAGAGGAGCTGTGTCCTTGGTTTTCTGACTATGGGACTCTGGACACAGACTCCTGGGGAAGACTTGGAGTCGAAATGCAAAAATATTATGAGGAACATGGGCCGGAAAAAATTCCAGTGGAAGCTTTTAGTCTGTGGGCATTAATTCAGGACAGTTAGAACTAAGTCCTGAGCAGCAGGGGGGAATTCTCCTGAGGCAGATACAGGCAGAACAAAACCCTGTGCTCTGCCAGAGCTGCTGGTCAATAAGAATATTTTTACAACATCATCAATCAGGGTCAGTTCCCTCTTGACCATGAAGCCCAGTTTAAGGAACAGAAGTCTTGGGATTAGACAAGGGAGGAACTAAAGTGCTTGGAAAACTTCGTAATTTCTCTTTCTCAAAAACTGGAAGCTCTTCAGGTCTCTCCTTCTCAGAAGGGAACTTCTAGGGGGGCGGTCATCTATCAGAATGGCAAAGTCACCCATAATATTAATGAAACATAGTTTGGTGAATCTAAGGGAGTTTTTAGATTTGATGCAGTTGCATCAGGAATTTATTTGATTTATTTGATGCCTTTGCATTATTGATTTAAAAAAAAGGGCTTGGCACAGCTAAAGCTGTTGTAGACATCTTAGACCAATACAAAAAGGACATTCCATCTTGGTCTTCCTCCACTCCTTTACAGGGGTGGCAGGGGCAGTCATAGGGATTGCTGTGGTTATTCAAACTACTTGCAGGTCTTAGTAGTGACCTGAGTCAGAGCTGAGTTAAGCTCCGTACTTCACCCTGCCAAAGGCTGGTAGTCAGAGATGGGTAAAGTTCTTCTTGCTAACTGCTAATCGATGACAGAGTATGCTTGATGGAAAGTGTATCTCCATGATGGGTAAAGAAGATTAGTAAAGAAGGACAACCTAAGTCAGGCACAGTCCATCTGAGGGGTCTGAGGGGCCCTTTAATGTATTAAAAAGCAGGAGCAATAGACAACCACAGAGGTTTCCTAGTAAGAACTTGCTCAGGGTCCAAGAATCTGAGCTTGCTTTACCCAGTAGGGCTACATAAAGGGATGATTTGACCACAGGCATGGTTACCAGGTATTTGGTTACCACCACTTGGCTGGGTGGTGTGCTTTGATCTAGCAAAGAGGAGGTCTTTTGCCCTGCCCCTTGACATCATTATAAAAATCCCTTTTGAAGAGGTAGAAAGGGCTGGTGGGTTTTGATCCAGGTCCTCCCAAAAATAACCTGTGCTTCTGTCTTTTTCCTCTTTGCTATCTTTCTATCTAATATTTCTTATCCCTCTCTCCTCCTCATAGGAACCCTTTAAAAGGTGGGAGCTGACCTCCCATAGGTAATAGCACATTGCCCTAAGATGTGATTGTGGAAGCATATCAAGTCCTCAATTGTTTTGTGTGACAGGGAAGGGCAGGAACCTGCTTGATTTCAAAGTTGGAAGCAGCGGATGGTTTGAGTGTGGATGGTAGAGTAACCTGTATTGATGGGAGTTTAAAATAAGTCTGGGAGTACAGTTTACCCCAATATATAAGATTAAAGAGGAGATGACGAAGAGCATGGCAAGCAGGACTTCCTCAAAATTAAACAAAATATGCATATTAACAGGAGAGAATGAAACAGTAGTCAGGGATCATCTAATCAACACCACATTTGGAGACAATCTATCAGATTATATCAGTATATATATATATATATATGTATATATATATATGTGTGTGTATATATATATATATATTTATACGATCACAGACTACCATTCCTATACCACCAAGGAATTAAAATATGAATGCTAGTAAAATACCTTTGGAGATAAAAATACCACCAATCTTTCTGTTCCATGGAACTGTAATACAAAAAGTGAAAAACAATTAGACTCTTGAAACACTTATACAAAGAGATTTTTAAGACTATTCCTCATAAAAATATTATAAGCTGGTTGTCATCAATGAGGGTGCAGGTGTAGGTGGCATTCTCCACATGACTGGGATTCTGATTGACCTGCTATTTCACTGGAAATCTTCCATGATAAGAAGTTCACTATAGTGTGGAGGCTGGCCGTGCATTTCACTATTTTTATTTCCCCTTGCCCACCTCCCTGTGCCATGTATTGTGTTTCCATTCAGAAGTTTAATATGTGAGTCATTCCCACATTCTGAATATAATGATCCATGCTGTGAAGATTTGTGCACAGACTTTTCTTCTCCCTTTTTCAATGACTCTACATCCATGTTTGGAGATGCATAGTCACATGGAAATTCTATGTAACTTCCTGTGGAACTATGGGCTGATTTTTGCCCAGAGACCAGCACATTTCATGTTTCTACAATTACCCGCTCATCCACTTTATATTCTGCCTGCAACCAGTTTCATCAGAAGGGTGGATTATGCCTGTGATTCCCAACCTTCACATGTACATAGACTGTTGTCTATGTAATCATCTAATATCACCAATTACAAAAGTGATATAGCAGAAAACTTTAAAGACACTTAGTGATATGCTGGTTGAAGACACTGATACATATTCAATTCAATGTGAACTAGTCTAAATATGACTTCCAAATTTCACTCCTTCATAGAAAGAAAAGTTTAATGGAAATGCTGTCATGAAACTCTTCATAAATCCCTAAATACAGCACTTCCTCTCATATTCAATGTGGGAGAAATACTAAGCATTAACTATAGATAATCTTCAGGAATATTAACAAGGGAAAAAAGTGTATTTAGAGAATGACACAAAGATGATCTTCTTCCTCAAAGACTTCTGTGGAAATGTTTTTCTTAGGTAAAGAGCAAACTCACAGAACCTAGAAAGTTTATAAAACCTGCAAGTGTTTATGTTAGTTGAGTAAACTCTGGAATGAGGCTAGAAGTTTGGACAGAGGAATGAGGAGAGTCCAAACTGGGGAGGTTGTATATGATGAACTCTTCTTGTGGAAGAGAAAGATGAATGCTGCTGTATGCTTTCCCACAGCAGGTGTGTGCTACACTTTCCCTGTGATTCCAACGACTGCACTCAAGGTATTCTTGGTACACTATGATCAAATCATCTCATGAAAGATAAGAATATGAATTTGACATTTACCTGCACTCCACAAATTAACTCTGACTCTGATGGTCTAATGACACTGGTCCTCATGTGTTGACTATAGGCACCAATGATATTCCGCTAAACAAACACTCAAGAACCTGAGCTTTTAATGAGTAACTTGGTTCATCTGTACGGTTAAATACTATATTTTTTTTAGGAAATTAACTTGGGAGTGTAGGAGGTAATTTTCAAATTTATACTACACAATACCATTGGAATGAGATCAATTTGTGTACATTCAAAACCCAGAGAATACCAGATCAGTTGGGGAAGAAGAATGTGGGGAATGAAGTAAGGCCTTGTCCTGTCCATATCCTTCAAAGAACAGAATGACCTCATTTCTACCCCAAGGATCTTGTGGAGTCCTGATGAACATCACAGGTGAAAATCTAAGGAGTCTAGTTCCATGAAGAAATGTGTGTGGTAGAAAGTACAAACTAGGGTCATCATGGGAGGAAAAAACTTGAGTTGGCAGCCTGTATACAATCAGACTAACATGGTTTCTTAATCTGTAAACATGCTGGTTTATTGATTTGATTTCTTCCCTGTGAATTAGACAGCATTAAGTTGACCCACAATTTCCACAGCCGACCTCTTGTGAACAGAAGTCCAGCCGTAGGTCTTACCAAAAGGTAGCCACAAAATTTCCCATGGGCCAGAACAGGAGAATCGACTTGCAAGCAGAGCTGTTGTCTGTCCCGACTTTGTCCACATAGTCAGCCATCCACAGATAACTCAGTGGGATGACATATTTTATCTTAAAATTTCTCTTATGCCTAGAGAGAGAATCAAGGCAATCTGTTAGTTTGCTTTTCACCGTAGTTGGAATTACTTGTGGTAAGACCCAGTTCTTCCTGCTCCAGAGTAGAGGAGGAATCATCCATTTCTATCATGCAGGCAGGGCTCATGCCATGGTAGATGCACCTCAGCAAAGCCTGTGCTGAAGGAAGTTATGAGGTTCACACTTTTCGATGGCCAAGAATAGCCATAGTCTGGTCTTTTTTCTGATAGGTGAGTGTTTAGAATGACCATACTGTGTATTTTAAAGACATGGCATTTTTAGAAAACCATGTGCTTCAATATTTCTCCCCTCTATTTAGTTAAGTGTTAAACTTTTCTTCTTGTTTACTTCCATAACTTCAATACCAAGAAAATTAGTTAAGTGTTTTATGTTTTACTTAAATAACTACATTTAATGATCATTTTCAAATAAATAACATAGAAATATTGCCTAACTGAATAAAATTCACATTCTCTTGTCCTTCTCCCTGTCATGTGAGCAACTGCTCAGGACAGTCTGAGTTCAGTACAACTGCTCCTTTAGTAAACCACAATGTGCTTCTCATACAACTAACCACGAAGAGGATTCTGTTCTCCAATAACCTAGTCAGATGATTACAAATATGTCTTCCTACCAAGCCTTCTGATGCTATCAAAAGTGTTCTTGAGAAACAATTGTCTTAGGAACATTAATTTTCCTTCTTTCTTTATTCTTTTTATATGGAGCTTGTTCTTTGATAATTTCACATGCGTATTCAATGTGTTCTGATTATTTTCTATTACTCTATCTTCTTTCCCTTCTATCTCTTGACCACTCTCCTTCCCACACCCATACATTTTTGTATTTTTTTAATGATTGTCTGTGTTTTCCGCGGGGCATTGTTGTGTGAACGGGGGCATGGAACTCTCCATTGGAGACTAGTGAGCTAATAGGTGGCTACATAATTGAAGATAATGATTCGCTCTCTCTCAGATTCAGAGGACACTATGTCAAAAGTATAACCTCTGGTTCAAAAACCCTACATGTAAATCTTCTCAAATCAAAAACATCTGAAGACTAATATGATACTCCCATGAAACAAGGCCCACTCCATCTAATTGAACATGCTCTAGTCAAAATGCAAGCATAGCATGTAACATTCGTTTCAGGATTCACATACACACATATGTCTCAAATATATGAAACATCTGTATTTCCATTTGCTTTTCACCCTCGAGACATCTAATCGCATATATATTAATACACAATTATTATATATACACACACACACATATATATATAATATGAAATGCTTAAACTAGAAACCTCTAATTCTAATATTTGTGTTAAGGGATAATCTGCCTTGAAAATGTAAATAATGAAAATCATCTCTTACAAGCTTGATAATCCTCTTTCCTTAATATAAATGACAATCTCAAATAGTTTTAATTACCATTGTAACACAACAGAAGGGGAACAAATATTTTGTCTTTTAAGAAAGTCAACCATTTTACTTTCATTTATTCTCAAAAAACACAGTGAATTTCACTTACATTCACAAATCACACTCATGTGGGAAATTATCAGTATGTTTTATTGATTTCAAATGAGTTTATTACTATCTTTTCAGATTAAAATACGAGGATTTCCAACCGTGGCATGAAGGGGTGCTGAGGAGAAATGACAAGGAAGATGGGCAGGTTGGTGGACAGCCAGGCCATTCAATCGTTTCATTCTTGCCGCTGTTGGACACTAACTGACCATCAGTGTCTAGACTGGGAACTCTGGGTGACTGTTCAGGGTTGAAAGGAAATGGACCCAGTTGGTTGTATCTAGAATGCAGAGCAGAACTCTCTCCTGCACCCTTCCTTCTTCTCACCATTTGTGAAGTAGATCTTCAGCAATATTAATCACTGATGACTAGAACGTTTACCCCCAAAACTGAATGAACTGTTGTATTGATGCCTGTCCTCCAGTCTACTTATGTATTTATGAGAACACACCCTGAAAATATTTACTTGATAAGGCCAGTACCTATTTCATACCTTTCAGAGTAATATGAAGGCTAGGAACCTCTGGAGAGGTGATCCCAGAAAATACCTCCACAGTTCTATGTAACAATATCACCATGTATAAAGCTTCAATCACAGCAGTTTCCTATGTCATCCACACAATCACCATGCTGGACCTAGTTGATGTCTGCAGCTTCCCTGATTGGTTTAGGGATGTTAGCTGCTTCTCATCTCTTCACACTACTTTGGAAGTTATGAGCTCACAGAGGTTCACACGTGTGGCCCCTTATGAGCAACCATCATAATCAGGGATTTCCCCTCCTGCTTCTACAATCTATCTGTAAACACCAAGCAAGAGGGCCCTTGATTATCATGTTTTTAATATTTTACTTTGAGAAGATGTCTCCACAAGATCCACAAATTTGCGATACTCATAAATCAGCTTCCAAAGTGCTGGAATTGCTGGCATGTGCTACCACACCTGCCTCCTTTCCAAGTTTGTTGCTATTCTTTCCCCAGCATCAAACAGCAAAACAGTTGGTTCCCCGATAGCATAGAGACAGCCCTGAAGACATATATACAAGTGTCTAATATACCTGTAGTCAAAAATACATGCGCATTGTATATATACATACATATATTTTAATATACATGTGTATGTAATAACAATTAATAGAAAAGAAGCCATGATTTTCACAGAGAGCAAGAGCGGGAATATGGGAGGACTTGTCAAGTGGAAAGGGAAAGGGGAGATGATAATGAAGTATTTATAATCTCAAAAAATAAAAGAAATAAAAAAACTATTGCTGTTTTGAACAGTAAGGCCTAATCATAGTAAGGAAGGCACAATGCACATACTCACAGGTTACTAGATACAATCAAAACATCACTGAACAAGGAGAGATGTTGTTTCTTCCTTCTCCAGCCTCTTCTGAGTTCCACGGGGCCTTGGCACAGCAAGGTTCGATGTTTCCCTCCCATGGCTTTCTCCTCAAGGGTTTCCATGTAGGAAAAAAAGGCTTCTCCTGGTCCAGGTCTCCAACTAACAGAACAGGTATTCAGTGGTTGTTAATTGATACCTAATTTCAAAGGGTGGATGACATGAAAACACAGGCTCAGTTCTCCAACAGGACTCTGTTGAGGTATCAGCAGTTTTGAGGTGCTTAGGAGAGGAAGCATTGGGAACAGACTGCAGGAGTGGGCTGTCTTCCAGAAGGTATCAACTGAGGGGCGTGGGAACAGTCTGAACAAGGGTAGCTGGTAGAGTCTAGAGAAGCGGTTCTCCACCTTCCTAATGATGCATCCCTTCAGTACAGTTCTTCATGTTGTGAGGACACCCAACTATACAATGATTTCATTACTTCTTCGTCACTGTAATTTTGCTACTGTTATGAATCCTAATGTGAATATCTGATATGCGAAATATCTGATAAGGGACCCCAAAGGGGTCGCTACCCACAGGTTGAAAACCACTAGTCTAGAGTGAGGAAAGGGCTGAGTGATGTAATTACATCTCATTTTAAATCATTTTAAAAATTGAACAATAAAAATATCAATTTTTTTAAAAAGAATTTGGATTTACCAACATTATTCATGATTTATAAATAAAGTAGTAACACATTGCAAGGCATCCTGTTGGAGAGAAGAAATATTCACACACTAGCAGGAGTCACAGGAAAGGAGAGATCAATGGCTAACATTAAAGTAGGTGACTCCTGAAAACTGGCCATTGGAGTAGCAACTTGGATGTCATTGCCAACCCTAACTGCAATAACATGTGTGCAATAGGAGGAATGTTTGTACAAAACCTTGTGAAATGCAGATTTATCCCCAAAGACTCTGATTCCTAATTCTTTTAACCTATCAAAGGTCCATGTGATAAAATCAGCATGCAGACATCATTAACACTGTGAACCTTAGAGTCTAACAGATGCAAGAATCACAGGAGACTTTATAGACAAATGTGCCTTAGCGAGACAGTCAGAAAGCTGCATGCACAGGTAAGTCAGGTAGCTTTGGAGACTATAGAGGAGAAGTACATGCTTAGAAGAAGTAAAGCCTAGAGGCACAAAGGATTGTGACTGAAACAACCTAGAAGTAAATCTCATAGTTCATTATGCAGTATACCTTGGACACATAATAATCATAGAAAGAGCATGTAAAACTAGAATGCCCATGTCTTTAAAATAATTTAATTTTGGTGATAGTAATAGATTGTACCTTCTGCAAACTGTGTGTTTTCACTGATATATGTAATTATACAGTACTAATTAAGATAGCAAAACTCTACCAAATTGTAAAGTTCTTTATAAAGATTTTCTGCTGTGTAATTCTGTTTTAAAATGACTGATATGTTGGAGTGTGGTAAAGAAAACAAATAAGAAAGTAATCTATGTATTGAAATGCCATAATTAACCCATTCCTTTGTAGGCTGTCATAAATAGATGTGAAAGAAATAAAAAAAAAGTTTTTTCCTAATGATTTAAACAAGTCAGGTCTCAGGGAGCACATCTATCCAGACATGTCAGTCTTTGTCCAGCACAAGATGAACTATAGAAGGATCTCCGGTGGTTAGAAAACAACAAAACAAAACCAAACAACCAAACAAAAACAAAAATTAGCATTCATCAAGAATTTGTAAAATGGATCTTGAACAGCAGAAGGAGTCATTTCCCTTGTCTCTGACAAGAAGGACCTATGGCTCTCCAGTGACCTGCGGCTGCTATCAACACCCATGCTGCCTTCCAGGTTCCCTGTCTCGATTCAAAAGTACTTGCTATATATCTCACAGCCCCATCTGCTTTCCTGTCCCTTCACAACCACCCCACCTCCTTCTGCACTATGCAGACCCCCAAACTGTTCTAGAACTCCCCTTGCTCTCTTTAGGAAGTTGGGGTATTTCCCCCCTGCCCCAGCCATCTCCACTCCTCTCTTTTCCTATTCTCCCTTCTCTCACAGACTGTTTTGGTCACATCAAGTCTGTTTCTTTTTATTTCTGCTCTGAACTCTTCCAGACACCTCTGAACATTCTCTCTTATCCACAATAAAATTCTTCCCTGTAATTATGGAGCAGCATTTTCAGTGGTTTCTTTACTGTGCCATGCTCATAGAGTTTGAATATTCAAAATATATAGTTCTTGAAGTGAACATTACTCTTCCCAAGACATATGTTATATCTTTCAAGGAATATGTACAGAAACACCATAGCTTTCATTTAGCTTTAAGATACCTGTGAATCAAAGCATCAAAGAGAGAATCAAACAGCCAATGGTTGTCCTCACACATGTCAAGCACATGTCCTCACACATGTAAAGATATGTTAAAAAAATAGTATCAACTCAGTTTCATGATAAACAAATTTGAAATTAAATGACATGTCTAATCTGAATCAATGTTAAAATATAGGGAAATAGATTCTAAAGAACACAATATATGTTGGAAACCATAACAATTTGCTGAAAACCAGAGAGTTTTTATATTTTGGGTTGAAATCTGATCATTTCCAATAAACCTTTGTGGTCATAGTGGGTAAAACAATGAGAAGGATCAGAAAATAAACATCTCTCATAACTTGGACAGACAATTTTGTAGATTTACACATACTATTCTCCTGTGTAGCCTAGAACATACATCCCCTGACAAGATAACCATATTTATTTAGTGGATTGGTAGTGAATATTACTAACATGGGTAGCTTTTCATGAAGCCATGGCTGAGTTAAGAACTGGTTCACATGATCTGCAGGAATCAAGACAGAATACTTCTTCATACCATTAGTTATCATGAGAATCAAAACTACTTATTAAAAATACCTTTACAGTGGAGTTTGGAATGGAGAACCTTTCAATGAACGTGAAATTATCTTTTTCCTTCTTGGCACTAAACACCAAAGATGGCCACAGCAGTTGGTAGACCAACTACTGAAGTCTGAGCACTCTGAAGTAGTCAGGGTGACAGACCACTGATGTCAACATTCTAAGGCTCATGCTATAACTGACAAAGTGACATATTCATTTCCTTCCCCCGTTTGGCTTTGAAAAATTATTTTTGAGCAACTGTTGAACCACAGGTGTTTGTAAGGAACAACAGATTTTCACAAGCATAGATTGATAGGTAGATTGATAGATAGAAATAGATGACAGGGATATAGATATATATATAGATAGATAGATAGATCTGACAGACATAATTATAGATAGATAGATAGATAGATAGATAGATAGATAGATGATAGATTTGAAAGACATAATTATAGATAGATAGATAGATAGATAGATAGATAGATAGATAGATAGATAGATTTGATTTGACAGGTAGACACAAATTTAGATAGATAGATAGATAGATAGATAGATAGATAGATAGATAGATGACAGACATAAATATAGGTAGATAGATAGATTGATAGATATGACAGAGAGAGAGAGGGATGGAGAGAGAGAGAGAGAGAGAGAGAGAGAGAGAGAGAGAGAGAGAGAGAATAGATCCTGATGCCATTAATCTATCATGAGAATCAAAACTACTTATTAAAAATACCTTTACAGTGGAGTCTGGAATGGAGAACCTTTCAATGAACGTGAAATTATCTTTTTCCTTCTTGGCACTAAACACCAAAGATGGCCACAGCAGTTGGTAGACCAACTACTGAAGTCTGAGCACTCTGAAGTAGTCAGGGTGACAGACCACTGATGTCAACATTCTAAGGCTCATGCCATAACTGACAAAGTGACATATTCATTTCCTCCCTCCCCCTTTTGGCTTTGAAAAATTATTTTTGAGCAACTGTTGAACCACAGGTGTTTGTAAGGAACAACAGATTTTCACAAGCATAGATTGATAGATAGAAATAGATGACAGAGATATAGATATAGATATAGATAGATAGATAGATAGATAGATAGATAGATAGATAGATAAATAGAAAATAGTAGAGAGATTAAAATCAATGGCAATGTGCCTCCCCAAACTCTTGTATACTACCATAATCAGACATGCAGGACTATTTTCTGTTGCTCAGTGTTTTGAAAGGATAAATGGCCTAGTTTCACTGTTTGTCCTCTGCTCGTGGCATCCTGGTAATGTCACATCATAGCAAATGGCCTCACGGATGGGGCATTGAGGAGAGACCACATGGTGTGAGAGGAAGCCAGACAGAGTGACAAGGAGGCTGTCTTACTCTCTGACAATAGTCCTCATGCAAGGACTAAAGGGTTCAGTACAGCATTAATCTCTTCAGAAGGGAGCACTTCCAATGACAGAGAAGCTTCATTATAGGCTTTTTCTCATAAAAGTAACACTACCTACCAACACTGTCACACTTGAGACTAAATTTAGAGCAGATAAGCCCATGAGGGCCAAATCACATTGAACCAAAGAACTGTAGTGTAAATCTTGATACAATGAAGATCTATATCAATCTTGGGACATTCCCACTAAAATATGTTTCTTTAATATTATTTTTCACCAGACACACCAATTGATACCTCCCTGTTGAGCATCTTTTAAGTGGCATCAAGTACTTTAAAATTATCCAATTTTTTGTCTTATTTGGTTCATTTGCTTGTTTTGTTGTATTTTAAAGAAAGATATATATTTAAAAATATATGGAATATTCAGTATTTTTCTTTTATTCCAATCAGCATAACTGGAGGCTCATTCAATCATTCATATTATTGCATATTATTGGAGGTCCAGTCATATAAGTAGTATGTTTAAGGACATTCCTGGGTAACACCTATGGTACTTCTTTTTAAACCATTGCACTATTGATAGATTTGTGGCTGCATCCATTTTGGAAATACAATTGTTAAAATCATTTGTAAAGAATCTTTTAAAGGGCATGAGAATTTAATTTTTAAACTCTACCACAGTGAGGATTATAACCAGTGTGTGTATTATAATTGCTTTTCTCTTTCATATTTATAGTTCATATTTTATATATTAAAATATTTCAACTGGACTAAGATTGTTAGAGAGAATATCTTAGATGAAAATCAATATGATATCTCTTATGTCTGCATTCTCATAATTGATTTCAACCACGTCCGTAGGTGAGCTTTCCATTACAAGGTTTTATGGGAGGAAAGTTCTTTCAGACGCAGCATGGACTTGTCCTCTTTGTATGTATTCCATGGATATAACATAAGCTGTGTCTGTTTGTCTAAAACACAATCATACTAGGCACCTTAGGCAATCTTCCTACCAGCATTCCACTAATAGTGATTTTATTTACAAACCCAACCAATGAGAAAATAATTGTAGCTTCCAAATCATTTGTAGATTGTGTATTTTTCCAATATATAATCAAATTTAAGTAATATACAATCTCCAAGTAGCACTAATAAAATGTATATATACACATTCCCCATTTTGTTTATATCACTATTTTTAATCAATAAGTGCTTGGTGGCATGGCTATATGATTGTCTTGCAAAAATAACTGACATGGTGTTCAATTGGTTTTAAGTATTTTTAAGGTACAAAATCTTGAATAAACTCAAAATTATTACCTGATTTTAGTAACTTAACTCAACTAAATTACCTTTTCCAGAGTAGATGCTACTGATTAACTATTCAGATGGTCTTGTCCTCTCATAATTTCCTGTCCACTCTGCCTGTTTTACATCTCACTGCTGTGAATTTATTCACCCTTTGTATTAGTGTTTCTCCTGCAAACCAAGGGAACTGTGGGAAATCATGAATGTGATTCCTCATAACTAGAAGATGCTATTACCATACAGAGACACATTTTTAATCTGTAAATCCAAAAGTCACATTATTTAGCTCAGAAACTCTGTGCCTTGAAATGCTAAAATCTCAGTATTTGCAATCTCTTTGCGTATGCGTGTGTGTTTTAAATTTTGTTGTTTTTTAATCATCCTAAACTCTATGTCCATTTGTGGGTTTTTTATGATAGCAAACTACATTCAACTAAATATTAAGGTTAAATGTTCCAGTCAATAGGTGGGCAGAGTGCTGTCAATACTTCATTTAAAAATGAATACATGGCTGGGTGTTGGTAGAGCATGCCTTTAATCCCAACACTAAGGAGGCAGAGGAAACAGATCTCTGTGATTTAAAGACCAGCCTAATCTACAGAGCAAGTTCCAGGACATCCTGGGCTACACAGAGAAACCCTATCTTGAAAAAACAAATTAAAATAATTGAATACATATTAATATATATATTTGCTTCAGTAAAGTAACAGAAAAAATATTTGTATTCTCCTTTATGTCAATCAACACAGCTTTTGACTATGTGTAAAAGAAAATTATAAATGTTTATGAGAAATATTTTACTAAGTTACAGTGGAGTCTCCAGCAGTTAACAATGTCAATTCACTGTATAAATTTAATAGTTAATACTCTCAACAAAAATATTCAGAGTCAATTATCTCCTTATAAAGTCAATAAAAATAAGAAATTGTGATTCGAAATATTCACAAGTCTGGATGCGTGATTATAATCAGTTAAGTTTCTATGTAATTTCCTTTCATGTTTTCCTAATCTTAGAACAGAATCAAAAGAAAAAAAGAATTAACTAGAGCTTGAAGCATAATATATTAAATGTAAGCCTTGATGAGTTATTTTCTTTGTATGCTGATGATAAAATAATCATACCCAGAAAATAAACGTCTTGAAAACCAATAAAAAATGTGAATATTTGTATTTTCATCAGCAAATTTTCAGGCTATAACAAACTAGTAATGCAAAACCACCAAATAAGAGTGAAAGACAGTCCTTACAAACACTGAGGATAATGTAGAACAGACATACTCAGTTATATTTAGATATCATATTTGAACATTTATTATTTTACAAGATGTTTAGCAGCCTGAACTAAAGATTATTATATCATAATATTAAACCAGCACATTCTCTTCTTGGCATATAACCAATCAAATATGTGTCTATGTTCACCAAAATATGTACAGGAATGTTTCTAGTATCTTTAGTTTTCTTATTAGAAAACAGGAAAGAAACAGATTATTCACTCGTAGAATACGTTGTATTTGACTTTTACAATGAAATGAATGTCATATAGAAATTTAAACACTGTTCCCTTTCATAGAGATCCTTTCTCTTCATAGAATACTCCACACTGTTGATTGCAACTTTTCTCAAAATATACATATTCAGTACAATATTAATCAAAATCTTAAGATATTTTGCAGGTATCAGGAAAGGAATTCAAAACTTCATGAGAAAACAAAACAAAACAAAAAGTAAAGAAAACAGAAGAGTCAACAGAATCCCAAAGACCAAATCTGGCATTATTTAGTTCACAATTGTCTATAAAATAGAAGTGATTAAGAAAGTGTGCGGAGTAGTAAATGTCAATATTCCTGGAACTCCAGAGGTGGAAGCATCGAGAACAGGATATATATAAATATGTGTGTGTGTGTGTGTGTGTGTGTGTGTGTGTGTGTGTGTGTGT
>CABHPP010107013.1:0-16554 GCA_902168425.1 Peromyscus attwateri
TTGACTCATGAGGGATGCATTGAACCAAGAGCTGGACATTGCTCCAGATGTTAACGCTCTTGTATCTTGGCTTGTCCAGCTCACTTTGTCAGCGTCTCAGTGTCTAGCTCCCAGGATGTAGAAATCTGGCCCAGATTGTTCCCTGCCCCAGGGATTGACAGGAGTAGATGTCCTTAGTAATAGACCCGACAGCACATCCATGTTAGCGTTTTGTACCCTCTCCTAATCCTTTTGGGATCTTCTATTTTGACTTAATTCAATTCAACAAGTATTCATATCTTTTCAGCTCAACACCCCACTCCCCGTGTGTGTGTGTGTGTGTGTGTGTGTGTGTGTGTGTGTGATGCACGTGATGCGTGTGATGCACGTGATGTGTGTGTAGGTGCCTGTGGTAGCCAAAAGAAGATGTCATATTTCCCTGGAGCTGGTGGTTGTGAGTCATCCCACAAAGATAGTGGGAACTGAACTCACGTCCTCTAGAGGAGCAATTCACTTTCTCAACTTCTGAGCCATCTCTCAGCCCCAAAGACACCCCCTTTACACAATGCAGTGTATCTTGTATCTAGTTACACTTTGCCATCATTGAGTAAGATTTCTTTATTCCTTCTCTTGCCCCAGCCAAAAATCTATTCATAACTTGATTTAAAGCAAAAGCAGTGTGGCCTGTATTATTGGGAGGATATTAGTTATTTTCTTTGGAAGATATAATTAAGGTCTCCCCAGTATGGGACTAGGTTAGCAGATGAGGAACTCCATCACCCTTTCCTACCACCATCTAAATCATGTGCCCAAACAAAAAGCAACCTATGTCCCTCTTTGATTTATGAGATGAAATCCCTGAAAGGTTCCATGGTGGTCTCAGGCTGCAGAGCTCTAAGAAGCAAAATATTTATTTCACAGAATAGTAATGATCAGTGCTGACCAAGCAGGAAGTGAATAGCAGATCACATGTGGGCACAAAACACAGCTTCGTGTGCAACCGAATTCCAGGCAGTTGCTTCCTCTAATCCACTCAGGATTTGATTTTTAAAGAATGCTTCCTTTGGAGCCCACGTTCTTCCTACTTGGTTTCAGCCCAAAGGTGAACATTTTTGGGAGGAGGTTAAATCTTTTCAGATGTTTTGGAGGTACACAAAAAGGAAAAGCTAAACCGTTCTCTGGTGTGTGTTACCTCCAACCTCATGCTACTCTGACGGGTTTGAACATTACTAGCTTTATCCAATCTTGAGAGTCTCATGATTTGCTCAAAAACTGGTGCATGGAAAAGAATTCTTGTCAAATAAATTCTGAAAATAGCTGCTTTGGTACTTGCTTAGAAAAGTCAACCTTTCAAACCATGTGAAATGTATTCTAAGATAAAAGTGTATATACAGAAACTCATCAGCAGGGAAAACTAAGAGGTTGAGTACATTAAAATTCTAGAAAAAAATGAATGAAATGCAAAACATACTTAAGCTTTAGAGCACCCATAGATTGGGGTAAAAAGGAATGTTCAAAGTCAAAACTGAGCCTATGTTAGTTCAGGTTTGATATTTGGTGGCTGGGTGTCCTTAGTTAAAACACTTGCCCTCTCTGAGTCTCAGATTTCACTTGTTGGGAGTTATGATAAAAGAATCTACTTTAGAAGATTGTGGTTAAGTCAGGGGTAGTGGTCTGTGTTTCTACCACATTCTGTAATCTCAGCATTTGGGAGGCTGAGGCAAAAGGTTGGTGAACTTGAGGTTGGCCTGGTCTGCATAGGGAGACCCTGTCTTAAAAAAAAAAAATAAGGGCCGGGTGTTGGTGGCACACGCCTTTAATCCCAGCACTCGGGAGGCAGAGGTAGGCGGATCTCTGTGAGTTTGAGGCCAGCCTGGGCTACCAAGTGAGCTCCAGGAAAGGCGCAAAGCTACACAGAGAAACCCTGTCTCGAAAAACCAAAAAAAAAGGAAGTTGTTAGTGTTAAATGGAGTCATAAACAAAAAGCATTCAGAAGCACGAGTGGACATTATAATATGTCCACAAATATTTTCTGTGACTTATACTTAAGCGGCCTTAAGATAAGTATAAATATTATCTAAGAAATAAACATTGCCATGTTAGTGACTACTCCATTTTCAAAATCTTAGTTTTAGCTCAGTGTGTTTTCTTTTCCCTTAGCTTGGTGATTCCAGGTAACACACCAGCTTTTCCCTATAGTGGGTGAAAGTTCCCCCAGTCACAGTGCAGAGGGTGAGAGCCATTTGGAAATGGGGCAATTTGGAGTAAGAGCTATCAGATATGCATAGTAAAAATTCCACAGCACTTGATGGTTTGCAGACATTCCATCTACTCTGGAAGAACAAAAGACACATCATGTGGAAATAGAAGACATTGGCTCCTAACAGACTTCTGCGCTCAGTCTCACTCACTACTCTGACACTTTGCCTTGTCTAAGAATATGAATATTCCTGATGCCACCAATTTTAAATGACTTTAAACATTTCTTTTTTAAAAAGCATTTAAGAACTTAAAAATTTTATTTATGTGTAGTGTGTGTGTGTGTGTAAGTGTACACAGCGCATGTGTGTAATGCCAAAGGAAGCCAGAAGAGGGCATGAGATCCCCAGAGCTGGAGTTACAAGCATTGTGAACTGCCTAATGTGGGTGCTGGGAACTGAACCCTTCTCTCTGCAAGAGCAGTTTGTGCTCTGAACCTCAGAGCTGTGTCTCCAATCTTATACTTCTCTTTTATCTTATACTTCTCTTTTTTTTAAACAGTTTTTTAAAGATTTATTTATTTATTATGTATACAATGTTCTGCCTGCATGTGTCCCTGCAGGCCAGAAGAGGGCACCAGATCTCATTACAGATGGTTGTGAGCCATCATGTGGTTGCTGGGAATTGAACTCAGGACCTCTGGAAGAACATCCAGTGCTCTTAACCTCTGAGCCAGCTCTCCAGTCCTACTTCTCTTTTATATGATACAAATGCTTTCCTGAATTTCTGTTTTATTTGTTTATTTTTCTTTTGCTTTTTCGAGACCAGGTTTCTCCATATAGCCCTGGCTGTCCTGGAACTTGCTCTGTATACTAGAGTGGCCTTGAACTCAGATCCGATTGCCTCTGCCTCCCAAGTGCTAGGATTAAAAGTCTGTGCCACCATGCCTAGCTCATAGGAATATTTTAAATATGACACTTAATACTTCAGCCTAAAGTGTTTTTTATATTTTTGTTTATTTTGTAACCTGCCCATATCTCCTTCACCCTCCAAGTCTCTGCTTCTAATCCACAGCGCATCTTTTGAGTTAGAGTAACTAACACATTCATTTACTTCTTGAACATTTTATTTATTTATTCCCTGTGGTTTGAAAGAAAAAGGCCCCCAAAGGGAGCGGCACAAATGGGAGATGTAGCCTTGTTAAAATAGGTGTGGTCTTATTGGAGGAAGTGTGTCACTGTGAGGGTGACCTTTGAGGTCTCATATATTATCAAGCCACGCCATATAAGAGTTGCCATGGTCATGGTGTCTCTTCACAGCAATAGAAGCCCTAAGTAAGACATTTGCTGTATTGCAGATTGAACGCAGGGCTCTGTGCACACCATCCCCTCACTCTAAGGGCTCTGTGCACACCATCCCCTCACTCTAAGGGCCCTGTGCACACCACCCACTCACTCTAAGGGCTCTGTGCACACCATCTGCTCACTCTAAGACAGTAGTTCTCAACCTCCCTAAGGCTGTGACCCTTTAATACAGCTCCTCACGTTATGATGACCTCCAACCACAAAATTATTTTGTTGCTACCTCATAACTGTAATTTTGCTGCTGTTCTGAATTGTAATGTGGATATCTGATAGGCAGGGTATCTGATATGTGGCTAAAAGGGTCACGCCCCACAGGCTGACGACTGCAGAACTATGCGCACACTATCTCCTCACTCTAGGGGCTCTGTACATACTATCCCTACTTTTTAGAAAGTCTAAGTTTCCATGTGCCAGCTTGTCTTGATGTACAAACACATCAGTAAGCATGTCTGTTTCATGGTCAAAAGGCAAACAGAAAATGAGTTTCAAAGACAGAAAATCCCCCAAATTTTATAATCCTGAACTTGCTGGTGAGTGACAATGTGAATCTTAGGAAAATAAAAGATGAACTTAAGCCTCCTAAATATAATAAGAAACTTATGACAGAAAACCCAAGGTATCTATTTTCTCTTAGCACAAATAGTATGTGTTCACTAGCTAGAAATGGCTGTGATTATGTGGTATACAGTAAAGGGCCAAAGGCAGGAGAATGAATGGACCAGACCAGAAGCATGTGTAGGGTAAACAGCTTCCAGACAACAAATGCCATTGGTTTTAAGAAAGCTTTTTTTTTTTTGGTCTCTAGTTTTAGGATCTTTATGGATAACCTTTCATTTTATGATCTTCGTATTTTAAAATAACTGAAATACAAGGATTGATGTCACATATTCGCTTCTAGGCAGTCTCATGTCCAATATAATAATTGAGTCATCTTTGGGGCATTCCATCAGGACGTTAAGCGATGTGAAGGCTACCATGAATGCCATTTGTGAATAAGGTAGGAAGCTGCTTGCGTCACCCTTCACAAAGGGTGACAAGGATATGTTGCATTTAAAAGTTGTTTTTCATTTATCAGCAATGTGAAAACTTTAATTTTCTTTAGTAGGAAGGAAGATAAAAAATAATTGTAATTTTGAAAAAAATGTCTCTCTAATCATGTAGAATTCAATATGTGTATATCAAAATTTATATTTAGTTTACACTTATTTAAATGAAAATATAAAATACAGATAAGCAAAGTACTGCTTTGAAATCTATAATTGTACCTGCTTAAAGACAATCATTTAAGTTCAATATACACATTTAGTCTCTTGGACTATCACATGGTCACAGTCAAGATCTGGTTTTTAGATTTCTGTCTGTCTCTGTCTCTGTCTCTGTGTCTCTGTCTCTGTCTCTCTCTCTCTCTCTCTCTCTCTCTCTCTCTCTCTCTCTCTCTCTGTGTGTGTGTGTGTGTGTGTGTGTGTGTGTGTGTATGGAAGCCAGAAGAGGACATGGGATTCCTCTAGAACTGGAGTTACAGGTGACTGTGAACTGACATGTGGGTGCTGGAAACAGGGCTTGGGTCCTCTGAAAGAGCTCTTAAGCACACTGAGCCATCTCTCAGCCTCACAATTGAGATTTAAGAGTACAGATTTTTTTTTTAAAAAAGAATACTATGTATTCATAATGTAATATATGCCGGGAATACTGTTTTTCTGGAAGCTGCTTTCTAAACTGTATGTATTATAGTATAGACATGCTGACATGTCAACACTGTGAAAAAATCTGAGCTGTCTTGCTCCCCAGCAGGTCACAGGAGAGCTGGTGGCTTTCAGGCACCAGTTACTGTACACTGGCATGGACCATAGTGCCGAAGCATCACAGAAGCAGCTTCCTGAGCAGAGGACATGTATATAAGGGAGATGCTTCACAGCAGGTCACACTGAAAGCCGGATCAACCACATCCTCTTTGAGTACCATCTGAGTGGAACTGACCTGCTTTAGCAGATGAAGATGCAGTTGGTTCTGCATCAAAGTGAATTGGTTTTTTTTTTCTTTTTTTCTTTCTTCCTTTTTTTTTTTTTTGACGAAACACAGTTGGGTCTTATTTCTTCAGCTCTCTATGTCTTTGGATGGGGGAAGTTCAGTCCATATAGGTTTGAAGTAATTGTCAGAGAAGGGCACACTGCCTGTTCCTTGTTTTCTGTCAATCTTCTGTTTTTCTCCACCTATCTTCTTTTCTATTCTGTTTATTTTTTCTTTTATCATTACAGTTTTCATTCTTTCTCTATTTGTGTAACTATTTTAGGTGTTTTAGAAGGAGGGTGACTACCTTGGGGCTGATACAAAATATCAAAGTACAGTCTTTAAAAACACTCAGCAGATGGGGAGCTGGCTGAGTTCTGAAGTAACTAAGCTGTAAGTATGAGGACCTGAGTGTGGGTCCCCGGCATCCACTTACAAAGCCAGCTGTGGTGGCTGGTCTCTACTGCACTGGGGAGCACGGGTGGAGACAGAAGGATGGCTGGAGCTCACTATCCAGTCAGTCTAGCCAATTGGTGAGCACCAGGTTCAGGGAGAGATGCTGTCTCATACATCTCATACATACATGGGATGCAAGAGGAGAAGACACTAACGTCGACCTCGGGCCAACACATGCCTGTCTGCACATTATACACACATGTACATGTGCACACACACACAGAGCTGACCAAGAACAACCTAATCTCAAACAAAAACACCACACTTTTATTTCTCCAACTTGAATGTTAACAGTTTCACAATAACAACACTTGGATACAATTTACATTTTGCATATGATGTATCTTGGATATATTTTTAGGTATTGGTATTATTATTTTATCTTTTAAAGTTTATCCTATAGATGGTATAGTTTTTTTTTCATGGTTTTTTTTTTACTTTTATTGATTCTTTGTGGATTTCACATCATACATTCCAATCCCACTTATCTCCCTGTTAGATGGTATAGTTTAAAGTGCCTTACACATCACCTTGACAGCAATACAATACTCTGTATTTATTTCTCTCTCTATTTTTTTTCCCCAGACAGGGTTTCTCTGTATAGCCCTGGCCATCCTGGAACTCAACCCAGTTGACCTGAAATTCAAAGATCCGCCTGCCTCTGCCTCCCGAGTGCTGGGATTAAAGGCGTGCACCACCACTGCTCGGCTTCTATATTTGCTTTTATCTGCAAGCTGCTTACTTGATATATGGTCATGGCTGTTGAGCAGAGGATCATTTCTGCTTGAAGAGCTCTCTAAAGATTCTCTCTCTCCCTCCCTCCCCCCTACCTTCCCTCCTCCCTCTCTCCTTCTTTCCCTCTCTCCCTCCCTCGCTTTTGTCTTCCCTCCCCTTGAATGAACTAGACCAAGGACATGCTTCTAATGAAGAGAATGTGCAAAATACATTGTCATTTTTTTTTTAAAGGATGTATTTATTTTACCTTATGTGTGTGGGGATTTGCCCTCATGTCGGCGTGGGTGCCATGTATGTGCAGTGCCCCAAGGGGCCAGAAGGGGGCACTGGTTCCCCGGAACTGGATCTATGTGGGCGCTGATGACTGAACCCAGGTCCTCTGCAAGTGCTCTAAATCTCCGAGCCATCTCTGCAGCCCCCACATTATGTCACTTCTTGAGTAGCTCACAAAGATAACGTGGCATGACCCTTATTTTTCCTTGTTTCCCCTCAGATGAGACCAGGTTTCCATGCTACTGTTGCCCTGAGGAAACGCCCAAGCCAAAGGAGCCCCGGGGAGCCTCTAGCCCACGGCAACTGTGTTGCCAGCTTCCTGTTGCTGTGACACACACACCTGAGATGAACAACTGAAAACAAGGAAAGATGCAGATGGATCCCGGTTCCGAAGTTTCAGTTCACGGTCTCGTTGCTTTGGGTCTGGAATGGACACTGTGGAGGGAGCACATAGCAGAATGGTCTGTTTGCCTCCTGGTGGCCAGCAAGCAGAGAGAAACAGGAAGGGGCTGAAGTCCCAGGGTCCCCTTCAAGGGTAAGACCTCAGCCACCTAGTGTGATTTCTCTAGGTCCCACCTCCTGGCAGCACCAAGCCCTTGGGATCCAAACCATAACAGTCAGAGAGAAGCTGCCTTCCGCACCCCCCCCCCCCACCCCCCCCCCTGCTGCCCGCAGCCCTCTCCTCCCCCGCCAGCCTGTTAGGAAATGAGTTGTCTAAACCACCTTATGAGTTGGAAGTCAGTCTTCACTCAGCTACGCCCTGGAGTGACACCAGAGCCCAGGATGATGGTCTGAGTGAAGCGTTCTGCAAGTCCTTCAGCCAGCAAACACCCAGTTCAGCTATGGGGAGTTTTGACCCCTCAAAACCCAGAAATATCTCGAATACATATATTTTTTTGATTTTCAAGTTCTTTATAATGAAGTTTAAAAAATATCCAAGACCCAGAAATAACAAACGTTTGCCAGTTTAAGCTGCTCACTTTGGGAGTAACTAACTTCGTAGCAATAGATAATGGGCACAGAGGCACAAGTGGCCAGCGGCCCAGTGGGTGGTAATCCAGAGATTTCACTTCAGGGGTTACGTTCTTTTCTCCATGTGACAATGACTGATTCACCTACATCGTTCTGAACTCCTTTGTGTATGGCACCAAATCGATCATCCTTTGGGTCTTACCTGCTTGTGTTCTCTCTTCCCTTCAGCCTGTTGCTGAACTGATCAATTACTTTCCAAGTGAGTAAATTCCCTCAACTCATGAAGGTTTTGCTGTTATGAGCAACCCTCAAATTTCACATAGTTTCCTGTCGACATGTTTCCGATTGTTAGAGTCTACCAAAATGAAACTTACCCCCACGTTATATAATAAGAGGAAAGCATGTGTGTGTTTAAACTCTGCATCTCCTGGTGTCCAGTTGAGGGCTATTGATACTTGAAGGTATTGACTCATAGTCCCACGTGGCCATAGCTTGCTGCCCATTCTGGGTGCACTCGGGGGATGCTCACTCATCTCAGCTGGACAAACAAAGATCCTGAAGGGACAAGCTGAGCCATAGTGACCAGGTTATTTGTTTCCCTTTCTCTTAGGTTTACGTTTACCTCCACTGAGAAAGAGGTCAGCGGTTTGCGCTTATCGGGAGCTATCTGTCTTCCAGTCATAACCACAGCGGTGGATCCAACTCGGCAAGCGAGATTTATGTTGAGAGCCAACTGCGTTGGCTGCTCGGACTGTGTGTGGAGAAGCATTTCCTGGCCCGGAGTGGAAAAGGGCTGTGATTAGCTAGTAATGGCAGCCATGAAAGAGGCCGGGGGGTGTGGTGAAGTGAGACCACGGAGTTGGCCGTTGGGGTTTCGGTGGAGTTTGGTCCTGGCGCTGGCTTTGAGGCTCTTCTCTTTCTGCTATGACCCATACTTCCCACACATGGTGCCCAGGAAGGCTCACTTTCCAAACGCCACTGGCTCAAATTCTTGGAAGTGAGTTCTCATTTGATGTGAGGTTTAGCACGTAAGTGGCCGTGGTGGCATTCACCTTGTAACGGAGTGTGGCCTCAGAAGCTGAGCCAGCCTGCGGGCTGAATGCTTTTCTGGCATCGGACTCTCTGATTCTGGCTAAACCCAAAAGTCGAATTGCCAGGAGACTGTCAGTTCGTTAAAAAAAACACAGTTCAGGAAGATACAACTTTGCACATACTTACTGTTGTCTTTTGCCAAAAGCATTCCATTTTCTAAAGTTCCAGGGAGTCATGAGAACTTGAATTTACATGTGGGTGTTGATCTAGGGATGAAGGGGTGGCAGGTAATGTCAGCGCCATAGATCAAAAGCACAATTTACATGTGCTTTGAAACCTTGACAACAGAAGAAGCTGTGAGTCTGGGGTCAGAACACCTCTTTGGGCAGCCGTTTCAGCACAGCAATACTAGCGTCTTAGTGTCTTTTTTTTTTTTTTTTTTTTTTTAACTTTTGGCAAAGTCTTGTATCAGGAAATGTTCAAATTCAAATCCCTGTGAAAATTCATTTCCATCTGCAATGTCCTTGCCTGTCCACACTCATCCATCCATTCTACTCTCTTTTTGATGGTCCAGTCTCTGTGTCCTCTCACTTTTTTTTTTCTTTTTTAGCATTGAGGCGTTGCTATCATTGATAACTTTTTACATTTGAGATTTTTTTTTTAAGGATTTTTTTTTTTTTTTTTGTTTTTTTGAGACAGGGTTTCTCTTTGTAGCTTTGCGCCTTTCCTGAAACTCGCTTTGTAGACCAGGCCAGCCTCGAACTCACAGAGATGCGCCTGCCTCTGCCTCCCAAGTGCTGGGATTAAAGGCGTGCGCCACCACCGCCCGGCAGATTTATTTATTTACTGTGTATATAACATGTGTGACTGCAGGCCAGAAAAGGGCACCAGATCTCATTACAGATGGTTGTGAGCCACCATGTGGTTGCTGGGAATTGAACTCAGGACCTCTGGAAGAGCAGCCAGTGCTCTTAACCGCCAAGCCATCTATCTCTCCAGCCCCGAGATTTATTTATTTATTTAATTTTTTTTTTGTGTGTGTGGTTGTTGTTGTTTCAAATTCATTTTATGGAAACAGAAAGAGAATTCTAACCACTTTCTCCACGTCTAGAAGGACTTTACCCTCAACTTTGGGAAAGTGCTAAACACAGCTGCTTCTCGTTAGAAAGAGATAAGACCCCTCGGGTAGCCTCAGGCTTCTTGGCTGTGTGGTTGTGATCTTAGATGAAGGTCGGAGGACAACTTTGTTGTGTTCTCTCTCTCTTCCCATCTTCACTTCCTTTCTAGGGATCATATTGGGGTGTTAGGCAAGTGCCTTTACCCACAGAGCCATCTTGCCAGCCTGACCAGATGAGTCTACTGTTTATTTTCTGTCAGACGACATTCCAGTCCTCCTGTGACTTTCCATGGGTCTGATCTCTCAGCTGCCAGTTACAGAGAATGCTGCCGCCCACCAATCACCTTTAATGGTAGAGTTTCACTGAATCCTCCCCCCCTCCCACCGTGGTCCTTCAAGTAGTTATTCCACGATGACATAGTTGTCTAAATGGAATGATAGACTAATTTCCAAGTATGAGTTTCTAGTTGAAAGCCCCTGAACTTTTACCAGGCAATGGCTGGGGTAGGAGACACGGGATGAAAGGGATGTGCTCTTCCTGCAAAACCCCAGGCATCAGGTGTATTATGATGACAACAGTGTCGGTGATGAGGATGACATGGTAAAGGTGGGATAGTTAATGCACGGACAATTGCTTTAAAGGGATGAGCCTGGCATTCCTCGGAAGCAAAAGGTAAGAGAAGCCGGATAAGCTGGCAGTGGCTGTTGATGAAGGCCGGGAATAAAACAGAGAATATGCAGATGGAGGGACAGTGCAAAGAGCTCTGAGGAGAGAGCTGGACTGGCCTGCACCACAAATAGCTCCCTGCTGTTGGGGTGTGCAAGGCAGGAGACTGAGGTGGCCAGCAGAACAGGAGCTTGGGGTGAGCTCTGTGAACTGTCTCCTGGTGGCCATGTGTTGAGATTATTCGGACATCATTGGCTGTCAAGGGCTGAAGACACAGAAATGTCACGGGGCTAATCCCAGCACTTGGGAGGCAGAGGCGGGCAGATCTCTGAATTTGAGGCCAGCTTGGTCTACAGAATGAGTTCCGGGACAGCCAGGGCAGCACAAAGAAACTTTGTCTCAACAAACAAACAGACAAATAAACAACAAAAAAACAGAAAAAGGAAAAAAAATACACGAAGTGCATGCATGTATGGGGAGGGTGTGAGCAATATACATTGTATACATATATGACGTTCTCAAAGAATAAATAAAAACTATTTTAACAACTTAAAAAGTAAAACAGCCTCTCTAATACAAACTCTTGTGACTATTACAAAACACCTAAGTTTGGGGTTAGTATTTCTGCATTTTGCCTTAGAAGAAACAAATCAGAGGACCATTTTGCCTGTAAAAGAATGCCAATCCGCTGGGCAGTGGTGGCACACGCCTTTAATCCCAGCACTCGGGAGGCAGAGCCAGGAGGATCTCTGTGAGTTCGAGGCCAGCCTGATCTGCCGAGCAAGATCCAGGACAGGCACCAAAACTACACAGAGAAACCCTGTCTCAAAAAATCCAAAGAAAGTAAGAAAGAAAGAAAGCCAACCCATTTTTCCCTAAAATGTTCCAATAGTTTTTCAGCAAATGTCCATTAATCAAGGATTAATATATATTTATATATATTAATATATATATATATATGTATAACCTTGATTTCCCACCTCCCCCCCCCCCCCAAGTACTGGGATTAAAGTTGTGCACCACCACCACCTGGCTAATTTGAAGACTTAATGTAATTGTACTTAAAAAAAATTTTTCCAAGTGGCTTTTTCGGGGGAGGAGGCTTGATTCATTGAAGGATCTGTTCCTGTATTGGGAGTTTCAAGTGGATTGAAAAATCACTCTCTTCCTCCAGAAGTGGAAAGTTAAAATAAAACAAGATAAAAAATGGGGAAAACAAAAACAAAAACAAAAACAAAAACAAAAAAAACAAACCCATGGGCTCAGGAAAACAAGAAGTGTGGTTTCAAGTGTGGTTCAAGTTTTATGGAAAGAGCATGGCTCCCTTGAATTCTTGGTTCTGTTGTTTACATTTTTTCATTTCCATGATGATATAGTAAGAATATGTTGCTTTGCTTTTCCAAAATGAAAGTAACACATCCGTATGACTTAAACAATCTGAAATATAAACCTGAAATGCATGCTTTTCCTCCATTTCACACTTTCTACAGGTAGCTACTTCTAAAACTTTTAGATTGGCTCTATTTCCACTCATGTACCTTTGAATAGCATGCAAAGATGGCTGATTCTCTATTTTCTAAGAGCTTTTTCCACAATTTACTGTCAATTCCTCAGGAGTGATTTTTTTGTCTTTTTCTTTTTTTGGTAAAAGCACTGTTTTCTCCTTCACCACCCGCACCCACCACAGACACTTCTCAACATTCCAAATTCCTAGTGTAGCCATAACATAATTTAGGGTAGATCAGTATTCATAGTTGACATCATTATATGCATAGGACACAAGCTATGGCTCAGCTATGTTGCTTATATCAAGAACTTTGATATTCCTGATGATACCTTATTGCACTTGGACTGAATAATTGGGTTTCTATATACCTCACATTTGCTTATGAATCAATAATATCAACATCTTCACTAGGTGTCTTAAATGCCTTTGAGTGTCCCTGTACTTCAAGAACTCAATTTTTTTTTTTTTTAATTTTTCGAGACAGGGTTTCTCTGTGTAGCTTTGCGCCTTTCCTGGAACTCACTTGGTAGCCCAGGCTGGCCTCGAACTCACAGAGATCCGCCTGCCTCTGCCTCCCGAGTGCTGGGATTACAGGCGTGCGCCACCACCGCCCGGCCAAGAACTCAATTTTATCCAGAAGAAATTGGACTTTTGCGATGTATGACTTATTCCAGCTCAGGTTCCTCTTGCACTGTTATCTTGAGCCATTCCTTTACATCCATGGACTAGACCATTTGGGCTCCATGTTCTGTGTTTTTTCTGCCTCTTGCTTCATTCTCTTACTTGGGGCACTATGCATTCTTCAGTAGCTATCTTAGAGTATAATAAAAAATTCTACCTATTCTTCCATCCATCCATCCATCCATCCATCCATCCATCCATCCATCCATATTTCTCCTATTTTAAGAATAAGTTTTAGATTTGTGTTGAGTTGGTAGTTTTGCTTTTGAAATGATTTCCCAATAGGCATTGCTCCATTGCCTTCTAGTCCCTGATGCTGTGTGTATATTTGATGAGACTCGTATTATCTTTGTGTCTATACAGTGTGCATTTGGAGAAAATCTCAGGACAAGCATCCTGAAGCAATCAGAGATTGCGAGCATCCATTTGAATTGAATAACCTAGGCCAGTGCAGCCTTTTGCAGAAGCAAACACTATTTTTAAAGTTTGCAAAAGCTCAGGTAACGGATCAGTTGGTAAAGTGCTTGCTGCACAAGCATGGGTACCTAAGTTCCATCTCCAGCACCCACATAGAAAATCCAGGTGGGGCCGGGCGGTGGTGGCACACGGCCGGGCGGTGGTGGCACACGCCTGTAATCCCAGCACTCGGGAGGCAGAGGCAGGCGGATCTCTGTGAGTTCGAGGCCAGCCTGGGCTACCAAGTGAGTTCCAGCAAAGCTACACAGAGAAACCCTGTGTCAAAAAAACAAAAAACAAAACAAAACAAAACAAAACAAAACAAAAACCAAAAACAAAAAAAAAAAGAAAATCCAGGTGGGGAAACATACCTATATTCCCAGCTCTGGGAAAGCAGAGACAGGCAGAACTCTAGGGCTCCCTGGCCAGCCAGCTTAGCCTACTTGGCAGGCCATGGGCCAATGAGAGACTATGTCTCAAAAAACAATATGGAAGGTTCCTGAGGAATGACACCGGCTGTCCATCTGGCTTCCACCCACATGTGCATACATGTGCACCTGCACACAAATCCCAACGTTTTCTCAAAAAGCAAAATCAAACCTTTACTTTCCCAAGTCCACTGAGAGCTCTCGTTTCCCCAAATTCTTATCAGATTACTTGACACGTAACTGTCTTAGGAAAATAAAAGCCAGGCGATACAGGAATTCCTCGTGTAGGAAAGATGGAACCCAACAGTTGACCTGTGGGTTGACAGAGGAACTGTTTCTATTTGCCACAACATTCTGCTTGTCTCTTGTAATCATTTTACCAGATGGTCTCAATGCCCTGAGGTATCAAGACTGTCCGTTTTTGATTGCTTATTATCTAGGAACTGGATTTTCCCCAGGCATTTAAAATATACTCAACTCAGAAACTGTGAAGCCAATCTCCCAACACCAACCAATGGACCACAATCTTGGCTCTCTCCCCACAATCCTCAGGGTTTCCACTTCCATCCTCAGTGAGAAATCTCCCAAAGCCTTCCTCCTCATTTCATTGTCTGTGGCCACTCTCAACCATCCCTCTGCCGTCTACTTCTGAAGTCCCAATGACTCCTCGTAAAAACCATGACAACCTCCCCATACTGCACAGACATGATTGTGTTCTCATTTGAGAAACCATCTTTCTCCTGAGCTGACACCACAGACCTTGGCCTCGGCTTTCCCCCTTTTCTCTATTTCCCCTCAGGTTGCTGTCCTATATGTGACCAACCCATGCCAGAATGCTTACAAGACTATTTCCTGAACGTGTTTTATTTTTTTCTTCTCGTCCACCCGCTAAGTCCTATTCCTGCAGATCACTGGAATGATTGCACATAGGCAAAGATCATATTTTTCTCTCAGTGAGCCCAGCACTGAAGTCTACACTGTTACATCCAAATGTTCGTTTGACATCTTGTCTTAGGGTTCTCAATGACACCTCGTCCTCATTATGTTGGGGTGGATGTTGCGATCATCCCTCCAGCACAGAAATCTCCCAGTAAATCTCTTATTCAGTTTACAGCGCCAGTCTTTCTCTGTGTCAGTCATAGCCCTGTAGACATGTCCTTCCCTGCCGTCCCATGTCTCATCCACCATTAGTGGAATTGATGACACCATGGAAATAACTTCCCACAAATCCTCTCATGTCTCTCCATGTGCCTCGTCTCGAGGCCATTAGCATCGATGATCTAAGTTTCCTGGGTAGTGTTTACATTAGTTCAACTTTTCTATCCCTGAAGCCCTGCAGTCTGGTCTGTAAACTATACTGACATCTCTTTAATGTCAAGTTCAACCACACCATCTTTTACCTAAAACCTTTGTGTGCTCCCCTTTTGTTCTGAGAATGAAGACAGCTCCCCCGACTGGACAGATTGTGGTGTACTGTGCCCACACCTCACCTTTGACTTGACCTTCCCGTCTCAGCATATCCAATTCCTCACTTTCCGGTCCTGGCCCTGCTGGCCTAGTCCTTGTGGCAGGAACGGAGGGATGCATGCCCCCTCCTTCTCCAGTGAGTTTTTGTGTTAATCCGAAAGCTCACAGCAGCTTTCTGCTCAGCGTCTAGCACCTGCAGGGCTGGCCCCTTTACCTCTTGTGCCTCAGTTTCCTCAACCCTAAAATGCAGATAATGGTAAAGGCTAATTTCAGGGGTGCTATTATGATTATATCATATTTTGCAGGGATGACTCTTCACTCCTCTCTCCTGTCTGGGTAATTTTTTTTTCTGGAACAGGTGAATTCCTGAGTTAGTGTTTTGATAAGCATCAGTGACCTCTTTGAACCTTATTAGTCCACTGTAGGTTTTCTTATGCCTTGAGTCCCCTTTTTACAATGGTTGCCATAGGGCAGGGGTTCTCAACCCGTGGGTCATGACCCCTTAGGCAAACCTCTCTCTCTCTCCAAAAACATTTACATCACGATTCATAACAGTAGCAAAATTATGACAGTGATGAAGTAGCAACAAAAATAATCTTATGTTTCGGGTCACCACAACATGAGGAACTGTATTAAAAGGTCGCAGCATTAGGGAGGTTGAGAATCACTGGTAGAAGGACTACTTTATACATTTATTTATCTTGTGGTAGCACCCTACCCTTCTCCCCAAAAGGCCAGTCTCAAGAATGCTAGGATTGTGTCTTTCTTTGCTCACTATTCTTCAAGCCTAACAGAGTACCGAGAACACAGCAAGGTTCCCCTGAGTCTTTACTCCCAGAAAGAGGGTAAATACCCCAACGGGAGGCTGTGGGATGCTGCCAAATAGACCCTGTTGGTGGTAAGTATGCTTTGCCTAGGAATCACTAATGGCAACCAGAAGAACAGAGGACACATGCTGGCAGGGAGCAGCCAAGCGAGCGGGCTATCTGTCCTTGGGTAGAGGAAGTCACCCTGGGCAGGAGGTGTAGGGATAATGTATGAGGTGGAGAAGTAGGTTTGATTCTTGCTCCTTTCTCTACTTCAGTGTGTCCTTAATCAAGTCACTTCCACATGATTCCTCATCTGTAAATCACACTGATGGTCCAGCTCAGCCAAGTAGGTGCGGATCCTGGAAGAATTTAAAAATTACGTGTGTGTGTGTGTGTGTGTGTGTG